>VZRS01003143.1:201663-214438 GCA_013398055.1 Ifrita kowaldi | reverse complement strand
TTTTTTTTTTTTTTTTCTCTTTAAACTCTGATATGTGGCTTGGAAGAGTGGAAGTTAATTCATGCTTTCATATTTCTCCACTTTTGCTACATTTATTACACTTCTCAAGAGAGATAATTTTGGACTATCTTTGGGGGAGGAAAAACAAGGAAAATGGAATGTGAAAAGCAAAGAGCAAAATGTTTGCCTTAACTTTTCCTTTTGAATCAGGCCTGTTTTGGTTGGAAATTGAGATTAATTCTGTGCTTGCTCTGCCATTTTTTTCAATCAGGTTCTTAAACCAATTTTTAGGTATGGATTCTGGCATGTTAGGATTGAAAACTCATTTGCATCAATAGAGTATGAGTTACTTCCAAAATTCCTGCTTGGTGCCTGTTGTGTCACTATGGTAAATGGTGAAATGCTATATTAGATATCTTCTTGGGATCTCTTTTTTATGCAGGTAACTTAGACATCTAAATGTTCCTGAGAAACATGACCCTAAACTGCAAGAACTGGGTATTATAGCTAACTTCAAAATGTGCAAAAAAGCAAAGAAAGAAGCACACACCAGGGTTAATTTACTAGGAATTATGTTCCTGCATGTGCACCTTTATAACACAGAATCCACTTATGGGTGAGGGAGGAAGCAAGGGAGGGAGGGAGGGAGCGAGAGAGCAGCAGGATGTTTCACGTTGCAGGCTGAGGTCTAGCCTGCTTTTGGGCTGTTGCTCTGCTCACTTGCTTGTTCAGGGAGGCAGCTGGATGAGCCATGACATAAGCTGTCTCTGGAAGCCAGAATCCTGGGATACTAGCTGATCCACCTTCACAAGTTAACAGCTTGTTGGGTTCACACATCTTCACCATAAATGGCATGCCTGCACTGGCGGCTATGTCATACCTACCTACTGCCCTCCAGGCCAAGCTTTTTCCTAGGAGACCATCTGAGGCTTCAAGAAACCTCACATAGTGAGCTCAAAGGATAAGGTTCGGGAATAAACCCCTGTCCTGCTGCAATGAGCGGTGTTTGCTCCTGGCTTTAAGACTACAGCCCCAAAAAGGAGCTCTTCCATCCCCTCTTTTTATCGTAAAGGGTTTATTCTATGCTGGGGAAAACTGTGGAGGCATGACCATGCTGTAAATCATTCCTTGCAAATCTCAAACGTGGGGGATTCAGCTACAATGACATTATGTTTGCACATTTTACTGTGGGACAGAGCCTGGAAAGTTCACACCTGAGGGGAGAGCATTGCTGCAGGTCCTCTGCAGCCAGAAGCCATCTCCTACCAGGGAGGCACCACAGCAGGAGTAGAAATTATAGAAATGTGAGGAGTGACTGAACGAAACCAAAAGAGCAGCTGGTTCCAAAACAGCAACTCCACAGAGACAAGTGGTCCCCGCACTGTGCCTCAGTCCAGCAGTTTTCTCTAAGGCTGCGGTCCTGCAGAGCACTCAGGGTGAAAGAGAACTTGCTCAAGGTAAAAAGCAAGCCTACAGCAAAGAACAAGCAAGAATTAACACAGAACAGAGGAGTGGCTGGTGTTGCAAGGCCAATCCAACCATTTGATGAAGAATCATTCCCTTAAAATAACCTGAGGCTTAGCAAACTGCAGTTACAGAGGTCCTCCTCAGCTTAAAATACGCCTATCTTCCAGCCCGAGCCTGGTGTTTCTGAGTTGAGCTGCAGCCACTGCTGAGATCCTGCTAGATAAATTTAACTCCCGAGCTAGAACGGGGCTTATCTCTGAGGCACATCTCTTCTGCTCAGATAAAGAACTTCCTCTAACTACAGTTTAGATCAGCAGACTCAATCTCTTTACCTAAAGCCACACAGCTAAACACACTGCATCTCTCCAATTCAAGCAATGCTCGGCACTCTCCAACACTGAAGAAACAAAACTTGCACACTTCCCAGTCTTTTCCTGAATTCTGTGCTGATGTTCTCTTCTAAAAACACAGCTGTATCCAGCAGCTGCTCATGAAATAGGCTGCAGCTCCACAAGCTCCACAGCTCTGGAGAAATAAGAGAAAAAATCCCATAGCTTCAGCACCTACTGCAACGTCATGTTGCCACACAGCGGCAACACAAATCATACTTCTGTCATACTTCTGAGTAAAAAAATTCCTCACAAAACTAAATAGAAATAATTTTAAAGGTACAATTCTTTTTTAGGATCAGTTCTGTTCTCAAGGATTTGATTTTGTCATGTGCTGTGGTTGTGTCAGAGGGCAAATTTTTACATGCCTGATCTGGCTTTGCATGGGTTGAGACAAATGTGCTAATAATGCAGCACAGCCTACGCTGGGGCTGCGACAGCTCTGTTTTCCAGGCTGGCTCCCCCTTACTTCCACAAATTTCTTGCTAGTCTGCTCTGAAGATGTTCACCTTCCATTACTTGAAGCAAGCATTTTTAAACTTGTTAGAGGAATTCACCTTCAGTAATAGGGTTGTTTTCCACTTGCCTTTGTGCACATTTTTCTAAGTCATTAGACAGATCAGAGCTTGTCTTTGGCACAACAGGAAATTCCCAATGGCCCCAAATACCTGGGTCTTCTGCACCTCACTCTAGCACACTGTTTCACACTGTGCTCGTGCAAAACAAACCTTTGAAGGCTGGAATATAACATATATCCTGTATGGCATATTTAAGGGCATTCATGAAATTTGTCATGTGCCTTCTCCAGCTAAACCACCCCCATCCTCCTCTATACAAATCCCCATAAGAGTTTTGCACACAAAATGAAAATAATCCTGACAAAAAAATCTCCTGCATTCTCCTTAAAATTATAAGTCGTACTGGCGGGCTCTCAGAGCAATCAATACCAGTCCATACTGGGGCATGTTACTTTGGGGTTAGAAATAGGGGCTTCAGAGCAAACAAGAGGGGAGATTCCCGACTTCCCTATTTTAAAAGTTCCTAAATTATTTCAGCTTCAAGTTTTTCAATTCCTTCAGAAGCCTCCTTAGGACTTTCAAGCCTTGTTTCATTGGGGAGGGTTAAGGACAATTTTCAAAGCTCCCCAAATCATCTTGAAACAAATTTTCTCTCTGCTCTCATGAAGGCTACATCAGGTGAGACAGCAATTGTTATCAGTTATTTACAAAGGCTCATCAGCTTCTACACACTTCCATACTTTTGAGGAGCAGACGTCCATCTAAAGCCTGAGCAAGTAAAAGATATTACACAGCCCTCCGGGTTACTTTAGGTGTCAGAATTTGGTTCTCTGAATGTCCAGGTGCACACATGCCACACTTTATTATTCATACAGAAGGCACTGCCTTCACAACCATTGAACTCCCACAAGGAGGAGTGTGCAAAGATGTTTAGCTCCAGCAGTCTTTTTCCTCAGCCCCTTTCCCTGCCCAGCAGAATTACCAGGGCAGCAGCGAGCTGGACCTGTCTGAACCACAGGACCGATTTTGCAAGCTGGGGTGGGGCACTTCCCCTTTTGTCTTTCCTCGCTTTTCCCCTCCGTCTGCCTTTCCACACTTTTACTCTGTCTCCACCCAGCTGTGTGTGAGTTGCAGTAGATTTATGTAATGGCAATGGTTGTGGTTGCCTGGTGGCCCCTCAGCAATGCTTGTGTTGGTGCTCTCAAATGGTTGAGCTCCTTTTAAGGAAATAAAGCTTCAAAGCTGCTCAGAGAGGGGACACTTGCCTGCATCAGTAAGTAGTTCCTCATGCATCCTCTGAATGCCCATGGCTGGGAGGGCAGACCCCAGGGTGTGAAGGCAATGCTGGAGTCCC
Source organism: Ifrita kowaldi (assembly GCA_013398055.1). Lineage (NCBI taxonomy): Eukaryota > Metazoa > Chordata > Aves > Passeriformes > Cinclosomatidae > Ifrita > Ifrita kowaldi. Next base: position 210,710 of record VZRS01003143.1, on the reverse strand, counting down.
AGTGACGCCAGGCTCCGAAGCCTGCAGCTACACAGGCTTCTGCTTCAATAACTGAGTTGTGGGAGGGAGGTGACATAATCACTTGGTATTTCCCACTGGGAGAGAAAAATGTCAAAAAATCATATTCCTTTTAATGTCTCTTCCCATACTTATTTATTTTAAACAAATAGACTTTATAGCTTCATATGAATCTTGTCTGTCTTCTACTGATATCTAAGATCACCCTGACTGGTTACTTTGGGTACACTCTGTCAACTGTACAACAGTTCCAACCCAATTTTGTGAGATGACTTCTCCCCGCCTCTTAAAAAGAAGATCTCTATACATTATTTTTTCCAGGTCCAGACTGTAATCTGCGGTAACACTTGACTTCTGTCTTAGAAGTTTGTGCAGCACCAGACAGCTGTCTGTGCAGAAATTGTGAGCCCACAGCCTCTTTCTGAGGCCACTAACAATGTGAGATGGGTTTTTTCACACAGTGATGGCCAGCTATGGAACAGGCAGTTATGGATAAAGGAAGGCACTGACTACCTTTCTAGACAAATGCTACCACTGCAGAAAATGGCTCTTTCTCCATGAAGTAGGGTCTGATGTACAGCTCACTGAGTCATTAACTTCCCACCCATGGCTTGAATTAGGATACAGTCTCAGAGCACAAACAGCCCTAAATTGCAACTGTTTACCACACCCAGATTGTTCAGTACTGATGATCCACAAAAGGTGCACACAACGTTTAACCTGAAGCTTGCAGAGACTGAGAATTATCAAACTATATTTCAAATAGGGTACCATGGGAAATAGGGCTGTCCAAAATAAGCTAAAAGCACTAATTCTTAATGGAATGGACTTTCAGTGGGATGTGTATTTCTAAGTAACTCAGATCAGGATTTCAAAAGGATATTTAGGAGAGATGATAAAACCTAGTCTCTAGAGCCTTCAACAGCTGTGAAAATCTCACACTTTGCTGAAAATATTCCCTGTGTTTTCTAGAGAAACTATCTGTAGAGCACACAGGTGAAAAGAATAAGAAGAAAATAATAAAATGTTATAGGTGCCAGATCAGCCTGAGAAGTAAATTTGGGGCAGAGAATAGGACAAAGAAGGAAGAAGATCTAGTGGACAGAGCAGCAGAAATTCAGCATGCAGAAGGAAGCTGCTCAACACATAGTGACATTCTGGGGGTTGCAACATTAAAATCATAGTAAGCACATCAAGGAAATTAAGAGGCTTGATGATGAGCAGAACATCTCTTTCAATATGCTTCTGCTTTGCTGTGCTACTTGGGGTTATTACTAGAAACTGTTGATGACTTTACTTCCATAAATTACCCTTTCACACCCGTTGATAATTTTTGCATTGGTAAGAAGAAACCCATGTTTTGGGCATCCCCCTGCCTGGGACACAAGTCCCATGAAACATATATTTCATGATCCTCTGGGTTGGTTCCTCCCTTATGAGATTTGCACCCTCCCTAGTCATTTCAAGTGAGAATTCAAAAACTGAAGGCACCCAATAAAATCTGGTGAGTTGAGAACTTCCTTTCCAGAGCAGGAGAAATATTTCAAATGGTTCTATCAGCTCTATAACCCCACATTCAAGTCTCAGTACAGGTTTGAAAGAAGCATGAAAGGAGATTTTTGAAAACACATGGAGGAGCAGAGCCTTTCTTTTCTAAAAATAGCTTATTTCCTGTAATCTTTGACCTTCAAAATGCTAAATTGATGAAAAAGGTAATTAAACTTTTGACTCCAGGGTTAAAGAGTATTCCATGAAATGTTACTACAAATCTGAGTAAGCAAGCTGTCACTTGAACATTTCTATCTCACAGGCTAATTAAAATTAATAACAGATTTCTCACCTAATTTCAGTAGTATTCTTTTCATTTAACAAACCTGCAATTCCCATTGTTACCTCTATAGCCTTACATGTACAAAAAAGTCCTCCAGAATGTAGAGACCCTCTTCATTAAATGTCTGACTCAAATTCCTTCGTGTACACTGTATGGACAGCGGATCTCTCAGGGTGTTACAGATTAGGTGGAATGTACTGTAAATCCTATGTTGAAATAAATCCAAATGCTAGGGAATTCCCTTTTGATGAAGGAAACAGATGGGACATTAGGAAAGTCATACAGAGAGAAATTGTTGGCTGGTCATACCTGCTCGTGCAGGGCCTGTCGGTTACCACAGGCCACAGTCTAGCTCCCACTTGCAGATGCACACAGATAATATCAGTGGGTTTTTACAGCATTCTCCTGTCTATCTTTCATTCTACAGAGTACTTTTTCAGATCCTCCTTGTCAACCTATGTTTGGTGATAAACAGAGGTGAGGAACAGATCTTGGGACTTGGAGATGACAGTGTTGTACTAAACACCAAGCCTGTCTACACTGCAGTGCCTCTGCCTGCATAGGAAGACAGCCCCCTTCATCCCTAATACACCTATAGGATCATATAGGCCAAACACCATTCCTAAGGTATTATTTTATTCCTAAGAGACTTTCTTTTGATGAAGATCTAGAATGTGCACAGCAATCATATGGCTCCTGATATGCCTGGGGCATGTGTTCAGATCCTCTTTGTAAAAAAGGAGAACCAATTTTTTTAGTATACTGTTTTCAGAGACTTAGCTTAGAGTTAGAAAAAAGGAGCAATAGAAGAGGTAAAAGTGTATGCAGCTTTACAGAAAAGACAAACATTGCAAGCATTGGAGTTGATATCTACAGATCATTCATAAAGCAGATTATTGTGAATTGTCTTTGTTTTGGTTGACTACGGTAAATGCCTCACTACAAGATATAACCCTTGTAAACAAAAGAGCTATGGGTAGAGAAAGTGGCTGAGGAAAAATTGTTAAAGTCAGGACATGGAAAATCTAATTTATTGCTGAGTAATGAGAATAACAGATGGAACTTATCATGTTTAGAATATGTGCATACATTGATATATGACTGAACTGTTGGCAGAATCATTACATCATCAGCAAATATAAAGTACAACTTTGCTGGGTCTGCACAATATTTGTGAGGATATTAAAGAAAATTCAACACAATGAAAAATCCTGTTTGTTCAGGTTTGAAAAAAGAACTTAAAAAAATTAATTTTTGAATCAAGGCTTAAATATTTTGTAGGGTTAGTTACTGTGGGAGAAAGGAGACATAACTCCTTTTACTGAGTTGATAGACAAGCAGTTAATGAAAGATTTTGTTCAAAGATCTTTGGAGTGAAACATAAAGCATTTAGTAAGTGATCAGATTGTTAAAAGCCATTTTTTTAAAATTAATTTGTTCATAAGGTATGCCAATATGCATGTAAGAGCTGAAACTTTTGCTCACATTTTTGGTAAGAGGGAATCAAATAGTAAATAAAATGAAAATGCATAAGATGATGCATCTACTACTAGCTAGTACTGGAGTTTGGGAGTAGGTTCTATTCCTAAGGCTGACACCATCCTGCTGTATTAGGTTGAATTGATTATTTTGCCTTCTGTGCCTCCCTTTCCACCTAGTATCTTTTACTGGATTTCCTTAGACAATAAGTATGTAAAGGAATTTGCAATCTCTCTGTAAATCATCCACTCTGACCCTCACTCTTACAACAATGAAAAAATGTAAGAATAATGAGTAATACTTTTAATTGTGGGTAAATACTTGTACTTTGATAGTCATGCCCTTACAGAAATAATTTTATCACACAGGGCATTGTGTGAGTCAGCATACTGGGAGTCAGTGTGCTTTTTTTTACTCTTTTCCTTTTTTTTTTTTCCCTACTGGTAAACAGGCATGGTGCTCAAGTAATATTTAGTCTTTTTAGTGCACTACATGGGAGCCGGTGCACGCAGTAGTCAGCAGCATTGCTGCTCCCTGGTGTGAGTCTGGGATCCCTAAGAATAATCAGCATTTTGCACAATCGTCTCTAGACAACAATTTTAACCCAAAAGACCCTATCAATTGTGGATTTTTATCTAAAAGACCAGTGTTTTCTAAAGTTCTCCCAGGTAAAAAATCAAGGATAAATGGAGATCAGATATTGGAATCTGAAATACATGAATACTATGTATGTTCTAATATGCATTTCTGGAGAAATCTGAATAGCAGATAACACAATAACATTAAAGATAGCATTCAAAATAATAATAAAAATAATGATAAAATTACCTGAGCATTTACTGAATTTTTATCAAATCTGACTTAATTAAATTTTGACCTGGAACCACATATTTAATTACATTTCCTACATAGAATGAAACCTATCTTTCCTGGGGAGAATTTCACACAACACTCATGTTTTAGAAAGAAGATAAATAGTAGGATCTTTATAACTTCTCTGTGGATGAAGATGCCTTTCCCAAAGAACAGGTTGCACAAAAAACACTATGCACCTGAAGAAGATGAAAAGGCACAGGACCTGCTGGTTTACCAGCTTATGAAAAAGTAATTTAACATTATTGCTGTTTCATCTACTAGTATTTCTTATCAGAGTGGATTTGTCATCTTACCCAAGATTCTGTCATTCTTAGAACTCTGTTGACCTCCAGTACTAGTTGAAAGGTCCTCTGGTATAGGCATAGGTTCATCTGGATCATCAGGGACATCACTAGTTGGAGGACTTTCCTTTCCTAATAGTGAGGAAAGTAGCATCAGTTAGTTGTCAGAGTAGCCTCACTTTCAAATAATAAAATCAGATGAACCACAAACCAAATAAAACTTAAAAAGCCCCTAAACGCTACTAAAGCATGATATCCTTAGGACCAAACCCTACTCTCCTGCAGAGAAAACTTCTTATGAATACAGGGGAATTATATTTTTGAAAAGAATGCATGCCAATGTCTCCACCAAATTTACTGAAGTCTGGATACACAGTTATTAGCCTTACCATTTTGGGTATTTGTGAGACATGTATGTTTTCCAGCTGCCACGCTCAGAGGATCCCATTTGGTCAACATAGACCGACAGGTTACAAAGGTTATCGAAAGGACATCCTTTGTAAAAACTCTTCTTTCTTCCACAAGTTCTCCTTGAGAACACATCCAGATTTGCTTCACATAGTGAAGTCTAACTCAGAAGTGTTCTGGGGCTCCAAAAGAACTACCTCAAAAACAAAATTTTATCTTCAACTGAAAATTCAGCTACAATGCCAGCAAGTTTCACTAATACCCACAGATCAAGCTCTGGCTGGTCCTTGTGTCTACAAGTAGGCACAAGCAGAAGTGCCTGTAGGTCCCAGGACTTCTTAAATATGCACAATCAGCAAAGTTCAGCAAACACACAACTTCAAGGATTTTATTGTCTTTTATTTGCAAATAGGAAACAAACCCCAATATCTTGTGTACTCAAGGTTTTGCAGAGGAAAACAAATTGGTGCTTTAACACATTGTAGATATTGTGGAATTGTTGTAGTGCCAAACACAATACAGTAAGAAAAATAATTCTCTTGCTAAGTATTGTGTTTCCAGAAATGGTGAGATTTCTTGATTCAGCGCTCAGTCACAGCATACATCTCCAGCCCACAGTACTATCACTGTCTTGCAGAACTTCTTTTAAAATGACTTCATGGATCTCTAACAAAAGCATGCCTTGGAAACAACTACTGAAGGAATTATCTAAGTGGTTACTTTCTAAAAAGCCTGGTCTTTGCATTAATAGCAAAGAATAGAGCAGGCCCAGAGCAGGACTTGAACTCAGTGATGTTCACATAAGACCCTTGTCTCCAAAATGGAGATGTTACCAAATTACTTTGATTAAATCTGTTAGACATCCTGTAGCAAGCGGCACAACAGTAAGGGTTGTAATTCCATGGCACAAAGCCCTAGCAAATTAGTGGGTTTTTTCGTAACAAAAATTCCCTCATTAAAACACAAACATACATTAAACTTTAAAACACTTACCAGAAATGGTAAAATTAAACCAAATATAGCTTACTTAAGTGACAGCAGTTTAGTGCTGCTAGTTATGGACTTGATCTCAATGAAGTGAATGGTTTCCTCTCTACCTCCTGGATGGATCAAAGCATTGTGCTTTCCCATCTATACTGATCATGATGGGGAGAAATGACGGGTAGGTTTAAGTCGCCTTCCAAATTAGCTGTTCGAGTTGTTTGCACAAATCTACATTTAAATGAATGAAATAAGAATGTGACTGCATTTCTTAATGACACACCTATCAAATTGTGGAATAATCACTGAACAGGAGTTTTGAGAGCAGCATCAGGTTAACCATCCCAAACTGCAGCGAGAGGACTCCAGTCCTGCACTGACAGAGGGACTAATTAGATAATTTAATAAGGCCCCCTTATATCCACCTTCTGTGGAGTGTTCTTAAATGGGCAAAATCGCACCCACTGGATGTAAGTGCAAGAGCAAAGGTGGATTGCATAAAGAGACAAGAGGGAATATGAATTTTACATCAAAGGAAAATAAAAGCAGGAAGTAAGTTCACGAAAACATTTTTTTACCATTCATTGTTTAGCTCCTTATTTAGTTATTTCTTCAGATTTCTGGGATGTAGGGAACTTACACAACTGACAGCAATTTTCCATTGCAACTTCTACCCTGACAAGCTGAAGTATCTGTTACCGGTAAGATGCACAGGTGAGGAGAGACAGCTGAAATATTTCAGTTTGTTCAACATATTTTGCCCCACACAAAACAAAAACAAAAAAAATCCCAGAGGTTTAATTGGAGGGCAATTAACAGCCTGGCAGCTCTCTTCATACTAAATGTAAGTTAAGGAAATTTGTTATAAAGTAACATAATCCAAAGCTGCATCTTCCAAGGATGAAACCATACTCCCAGTTAAAACAATGGACATTGATGCTTTGACTGAGTCTAGGTTGAGAAGAACACTCATCCTAAAAACCTGAAGACTATTTTTGGCTACAAACTGATATAAACTCATCAGAACTATGAGATAACAGATAGCAAACAAAACAATATCTTTCTAAGTGTGTAATTAGGCATCCTACAATACGTAGTCTAAGTAGGATACTTTGAAGATAAAGTCAGAGCAGCCTTTTTGGAATAGAAACCTGTTAGCAGAAGAGTACATTTGCAGTGGTGAACTCTTCGGTTTGCTAAATGGGTATCAGTCTTCTACTTGTTCAATTAATAGCAGTTTGCCCACGTGGTATGAATCAGACTCGCTTCATGGACTTGGTGGGGCAGAAGCTGGAGAGCAGGTCTGCTTCCCTCTTTGCAGGAGACTGCAGTTCAGAAAACTTAGTAAACTTCGCTTTAACGACCCATTTAATATAATTTGATTTCTTCTGTTACACATGATTGAGAAATTCCTACATGCAAAAAGACAGGGCAAAAATACTGGATTTAAAATAGATCCACTTATTGAGCTGTGTCTCCTGGATTCTAGAGCATCGTATTTGTATTTCACGCCTTAATTACACCTAAATCACTACACCACAGTAAGTTCATTACTGCACTGCAATCTTACACGTACGCAATCTCACTAAGATTATTTTTCCAATGAATTTAGAAATGGAAGGGGGGTGGGGAAAAGGGGGAATGCTTTTCATTTTAATTTCAAACAGATATGCCCAGAACAATAACTGGTCAAAGGAAAAGGAGCTAAACCCCACTCCAACACCTAGTGGCCAGTACTGGGGAAAATTCTTCAAAAGTCACATAAGAGTCAAGTAGCATAAGTGAGGAATAAAAAATAGAATCTAATCTTGGGATGGAGGGTTTTTTTTGTTTGTTTTTTAAAATTAATTATTATAAAAAGCCACCTTAGCTGTAGAATTGAAGTTCAGCTTCTGGCACTGCCACTGATTCATGGTGCTCTTGGTTAAGTTATAAATAGAAAGAACTACAACTGCAGACTCTATCCAACATTCCTTCATTTCAACCTGCATCTCTGAAAGATGGTCTCAGATTTCCAACACTGCCATTTCTGTACAAAAATAGTCAGAGAAGAGCCTAACCTATCCACGATGTCTGGCAAGGCACTCAACTTCTCTCTATTTGAGTTTCCTCATCTCTGCCCTAGAAACATAGTTGAAGCCATAAGGAAGCAGAGGAAGGGAAAAAACTTGCCAGTTCAATAAGGTTTTAGTACCCTTTATTTCTGTCAAAGTCCTTAGCCTGGTGTTCCTTTAACATGTACATCCAGCTCTGAGAGCAATTCAGTTCATGCCAGAATGGTGCTACTGGTGCTACAACTGTTGAAAAGAAAGCCAGGGCAGGATGTTTCATAGAACTCTCATTCCCTATCCTTTCACAAACACATGTTGGGTGTGTGTGTATTTAATATTGAGGGTTTCTTCTTCCTGCTTTTGCAGAGTGCAGCACAGAGCGCAGCACGGTCTGGTTTGTTCTAGGAGATCTCTTAATGTTAGATGTGGAAACATTTGCACCGTTTTTTCACCTTCCTTAACTGTTAGGCCCTAGAACTGAGAAAAAAAAAAAAAAAAAAAGAAAAGAGAAAAAAAGGCAGGAAAAATACTGCTTGTTAAGTGAGATATTATCTGTGTTTTCTGACTCTCTTGTATGGGTGCCGGATACCATTTGGTTAAATGTATGTCAGCTCTCTCCTCATTTCAGAACTGCAACTGCTTGTCTCATGAAATATCACTTTCAGGAGAAAAATAAAAAGTGTGAATTCTGTGCTAGTCACACAGTATTTCAGTTCCTCTAGGAGTCAGCCATGCCTGGATTCCCCGAGGTGGGAATGCCTGTGTGCACACAGGGTTTGGCTCATTCACATTAGTTTTATGCTCTCCTGGCCCGGCTGGCTGCTGCCACACCTGAGTCAGCTGCAGCTACATAAAGCACGTGGCTGCAAAGCACCTTGTTTGAGCTGGTATGACTGTTTCTAGAGACCTTCTTTATTTCTGGGTTGAAAAACAAAAAGCCCCAAAAGAAACCCACCAAACCAAATTTATATTTTTAATTTATATTTTTTAAAAACACAACCAAGTGTGCTAGTGAACTAAGTCCCCTAATTCCACAGGCCCAGAGAGCAAGCTACACCTGATGCGCATTCCTCATAAAACAGGAGAAATGAATAAGTGTTTTACAGTTGACAGGACAATCTC
>VZRS01003143.1:186663-196663 GCA_013398055.1 Ifrita kowaldi | reverse complement strand
AGTCCCATTTCCTGATTTCTTAAATGAAGAGCTAAACTACAGGACTGATATTTTGTTTGTTTGTTTTGGTTTTTTTAAATGAAGCTAAACTGGAGTACAGTTTGTTATGGGTTCTTTTTTAATGGAATAGTCTTAGCTTGTGTTCTGTGAGGTTGGATGACTGCCTGTTTGTTAACACACACCCTCACACCTCACACTGATGACATCAGGGTTTATCCTTGAATTAGGTGACTTTAAGACATTGGGCAAAGCTGACCCATTTCCCAGGGATGAAACACTGAGAGGAAATAGAGCTGGTGGAAAAGTGATGATGGAAAGATTTTTTTTTCCTTCACAATAACTGCTGAGAACAATTAAACATGGTTCCTAAACGTAGATTAAGATCCACAAGCACTAAACAAATAGATAAAAGTGAAAAAAAGAACTTTAAAAAATCCTCAAGAGTGTTTTGAATCTCTCCCAGAGGAAAATTGCACTCTCATTGTATCTGGCAAATGCTAATGAAATTCCAGCTGACTTCAGCTTAGGCCCTGTATCAGCAAAAATATATGACAGGACACCTGCCACCCCATCTCAGTTCTGCAATGGGCCACGTGTAGGTTTTGGCTCTGTGTCTGTTAAAAGGTTTTTCACATCAGACTTGAGCATAACATTTCTTGGGCTAAATTTTAAGTGCTTAGAGTAGAATTCACCCCTTTGCCTTTGGTAGGGTAAATCTATGAATAGGAAACCATGCCCTGATTTTTCTCCCTTTCCTCTGCTCTAGAATCAGCAGAAACATTGTCACTGTCTGGAAAATAAGAGATCTTATGTATGGGTAAGGGGATTTGCACTAATACATCTATTTGTTATCAATTTGTAAATCAATAAACCTTTACAATTTTTTATCTAAAAGAACAACATTTTAGAAATGTTTCTGACATCTTTTTCTTTGAAAAGAAAAAGAAGGTTTGTAATTTTTCATTGTTTAAGTTTTACCTATGAATCAAATTCTTCACTAGCATAAGAAGTGTGTATGGCTTCATTGTCTTCAATGCTGTCAATGCAGTCACATCTCTTCAGATTATCAGCTAATTTAGGAGCCCGAAGTTAGAAATCAAAAGCTTGGTGGGCACCTGACTGAAACAATCTTGCTCTCAAATGCTGAACCTGTCCCACTCTCATTTATAACAGGACAGGGATTAGCACCTAAGTGATAACAAACAATTCTTCTATTTAGGAATACAAATAGCTTCAAAGTTTGGCCCCTTATTAAAAGAGCTACAAAACAGATAAAATTACTTTCAAAATAGATAAAACTATTTATTTGAGGCTGTTCAGATAAGGAACTCTAACCTGTATGCTGTCCCTTTCAGACTGTGAATACCAGATTCAGAGACGAAGCTACTACAATCCTTTGGAAAAAGAATCAAATATTGCAACCTTAAATTATTTAATAATCAACACACACCCCCCCTGAAAGGTTATGTTGATTTTTTTTAAATAAGGAAGCATCTAAGTGACCATGCCCACACAAAAACTTTGGATTAAAGTTAGTCAGCATTTGTCCAGAAGAAAATTTACCTGTCACTGACTTCCCTCCTTGCAACTTTCTATACAATATAACTCATGCTATGTCTTCATAATATATCAAAATACGCCCCATGAATCACTCGAAGTACTCCTCCATTTATACCTAATGTCAATTGCAACCAGAAGCAGATTTAGGACCTTTTAGAATTCCAGGTGTAAACGGGAAGAAGCCATTGTAAGGTCAAAATTTTCTAACCTTTCAGAATACAGCATTTTAATTATTTGCAAAACTTGGTTTCTTATTTCGTCTCCCAGAAAATTCCAAAGTAAACCTCCTTCTCAAGAAAATGAATGCTTAGCATTTATACAGTGCTTCATGAATTGAAACAAAGCGTGTGTAAGTATGTCAGTCCTCCTACAACCCTGTTGTCTTAGGATACTAAAGATACTAAAAGATAGCAAGATTGGGCCACTGATGTGATTCAATGGAATGACCTAATCCAATGCCAAAGACTGGCGAGCCTTTTGACTCTTCTGTGTTTTCCGAGCTACGTATGTACTGACTTCTCTGGGACAAGATGTGCTCCACACTCAGCACAATGGAACCTCACTTACAGTAAGGAAATGAAATCACAAATGCTGGTATTTGTGGAGCCACTTTGGTCTTACACCAGCGCACCGAAACTCAGAACTGTCCTTCCATCTACAGAGAGTCCTGCCTCTGGTGCTGCAAGGACTCCACAAATGTACACCAAAACCACCTGCATGTTTCCTGGCAATTCGTAGGTGTAGCTATGCTGAGCTGACAGAAAGGTCCCTGAAGGAACACTTCTGTCTTAAGTGCAGCCCACAGGGCAGGTACTCTTCCACGAAACCTCAAAGCAGAAAATAAGCACTCACGAAGTCTTGAGGGAAGGGGAAATAAACTTTCTACAAGGGACCTGGGGCTCTGCAGGTGCTTTTGCAAATATAAAAAGTGAGGGGAACATGCATTCCTCAGTGGTGGCAGCTCTGGGTTAACTGTGATAGACAAGCAAAGAGGCAAACCCCAGCCTTACTTCCACAATCACCTTGGGGAAAGGCCTGACTGTGCAACCCCCACTTCCATAAGCAGCCCCTCGGCAGGAAAGGGACCACTCACATTGGTCACTAGAGCAGCTGGCTCTAATGGAGTGCTGGTGTGTGAGCACATCTCTCTTCATGGTCTCTGACATGTCTCACTGGCTCCTCAGCACATAGCCTGCAGCTTTAGCAAACTAAACTCCAAACCAACAACCAAAACCATAAAACCTCAATCCGCTTTAAAACCTAAATTGAAGCAAAGCTCTTAAAATGGGTCCTATATTCAACCACCCAAGACACATAAAGAGAAGTTTAAGAAATAAATGAATAAAGGAAAAGGAGGTTGCAGCCTGAAAAACACAGTAAACTCCTACAGCCCTTAAGATACCCGACAGGAGAATTTGCACATTAAAAGCAGGTTAGGAATGGTATCATCATGTACGTGTCATCAATCTTTTGGGGTTTAAGCTGGGAGTTGCATCTGCCTGCAGAATGATAGTACAGCTGCATTTCTAATTACACCAGAGGGTCTCGACCTAACAGAACCAAGCCTCTTGTATCCACAGAAGTCAAGGGATATGGGGCAACAATCAAGAGGAGAGGTGAATAAAGGCACTTTTGTAAAAAGGATTTAACTTTTAGCTTTATTTTAAACTGAAGAGCTAATATATATATAAACAGACTTGTAACTTCATGTACAAATGTGTGAAATATGACTGAACATGCAACAGGAAGACTGTTAAACATGGAAAAAAGGTAATTTGTATTGTATAACCAATCTTCAAAGACTTGAAGAAAACTGCTAGAATTCTACAAACTAGTTTTAATTAAAAGCATTCAATATCTCAGCAAGCAGATGATAATTAGCTTTATTATTGTAATTTAATATGCTACACTTCACAATCTCCGTGAACGACTCTACTTTAGAACCATTTAAATTCTATTTTTAATTTCCGCCTCATCACACAGCTCAATGTAAATAATAACTACCAAGATGAGGGGTGGTCCTTTCTGAAAATTGAGAGTAGTAATGAGCACTTCAACATCCTTCCATTTCTGTTCAAAAAAACAAACAAATATCTCCAGGTCTTTTAAAGGACTGCATTAAAACAGAAAAAAGGTTAAAATTAAGTGGATCAATTTCTTTCCCTCTGCACTAAGTCTGTATTCAGCATTTTCTACATAGTCTAGGGAGATGTTTAGTTTATTCAGTCATTTCTCTATTCCTGCCTAGTGTAAATGCTGGTTAACTACACGAATTGACAATACAATTATGAGCATACAGTGAAATTTCAATGGAGAGCTCCTGTCTGCAAAATGAAGGAAGCACTGTAATTCAACACACAAGATTAAGAAAACAACTCTGCTAACAGTGCAGATGTGAAACATTTAAATGTCTGGCACATGTAAAATTAATTTCCATGTTAGGGAACAATTGTGAGGGTGTAAAAAAAGTTGTCTCAAAGATCCTACATAATTCTCAGTTCTTTGGGAATTCTTTTTCAAATCACTGACAAATGATAAAAAGTGCATCTTGTATCATGTATGTATTTTCCATATGTGCCCTTCCTAGCATTGTCTGTGCTTGGGCTATATTTATGTAACAATTCATTGCTAAAGGAGATAATAAAAAAATCCATTCTTTTATTGACTCTATGTGCAAATTACTGGACTTGATATAATTGCAAATACGAAAATGGTTTTTCCTTCAAGTTTTTGAATTGCAACCAGAGTCATTATAAATTGTTTTCACAATATGAGAAAAATATGAAGGTAATTTTCCTAATTAAGGGCAAGTTTTATTAACTCATTAAACCCTGTCACCTTTATTCACTAAAAATCAAGCAGAAATGTGGAATAAATTCACCAGGACAAAGACAACACACACACTTCCATCTTATAAATAAACTGACTATAAAAGGTGAGGGGTGTAAATTAAGGCACTCAATCTGAGAACACAGCATATTCTCAAGTGGCCAAATAGAGCTCTTGGATATTCTTTCAGAGCTCTCACTCAAGGGGAGGCAAACAGCAGATGAATTGTACTTTTTGTATCTATTTATCTGATTTTAAAAGCGTAGGATGTCCTCACCACAGTGTATCTAAATATGCAACAGAGAAAACATAAAAGCATCTCTTTATGTCGAGATTTGTTATTGCCAGGTATACTCTACAATATATCAGTAGTCAATTTGTCCAAATTATAAAAGGTTTCAGTAACTCTGCTTCATGATCACAGAATTGCTTCCTAATTTCCCTTCAAACTGTTCAGGCTGTTACGGACTATTAAAGGACATTACCAACCTGAATAAGCATATTAGAGATTGGTGTGATTTTCTTTTTCCTTTTAAATAAACCTAAAAATAACTCCTAAAATTAAAGCACATTAGCAAGTTCCTCCACACTATATATTTCAGTTAACTCACTCTGCTTTTGCAAATATTTTGGGTCCAATCCACTATGGTCAGTTCCAGGTTTATACTGCAATTGTTCTGCTGTTCTCAGTGAGTTGAAATAAGCGGAAAAATGAAGCAATTCAGTGGGGAATCTGATCTGTCTTACAGAGCAAGTTTCTCTTTCACTGAGAAAGCTAGAGCAAGTGGGATCAGAAGAAGAAATGTAAATCTTTCTCATGAAATAAGCAAAATAAGCAAGAGCAGTGGACAGTTCCCATTGCTTAAAAAACACGATGATTTCAGTGTGACTGCTCATCCAAACCTGCAGCCTGACCGGCCTTTGGAAGCATTTATACAGGAAGTATGAGCATGACATGCAGCTCCCAAACCTGCACGGTCCTATCCCCAGGAATTTGCAATGGTACAAACAAAGCTAAGAACATGCATGTATCCTTTCAGAACTAGGACCTACTTTTGCAGCCACCACAGTGTTGGTAGTAACCTGCTTAGGGCAAAACCCCCTGTAATCTCTTCTTGTACACCATCTTAAAGCATGGAGGAAGCTGTGTTCCGAAGGAGAAGGGTGAGGCAGAAGTTGTTGGGGTTTTAATAAAGATGCATTGCACCATACCTTTAAGGGGTATACATAATTCTGCTTAAATTTAGGGAGCAAACAAAACTCTTGTTGACTCCAAGTTGTAGTTAGGTTTATGTATAGATTACAGACGTAGGGACAAGAACCCACAGTTGACCTCGAAAGCAGGGAGTTTCCCAGCTGAAGTCAGTCCACTTTGCTGGATAGCTATTGGAGAGAGAAAACTCCTGCAGCTACTTTGGATGAGTGGAAGGTATTTAAAGTAGCCTCCTGTTTAAAAAACGCCATAAAGCTGACAAAATTGACGCTGTCTGCCTTGCTTCAGATGGCATGCACACTCATCTGTAAACACTCTTCCACTCCAGTGTTGGGGGGTGGGGGGGGAGGAAATAATCTTTGGATTATAGAAAAAATACCAGTGAGGAACAGGTCTTTCCTCTTTTGACTCTTACATTGAGTTGCAAGCATTTAAAAAGGCTTCCCAAAGAATCATAGTCCCAGAAAAACTGATGAGAGCCCTTATCTTCCACTTCTCAACTGGCATAATGTATTCCCAGTATTCTTACTTTCTGAGTAATTTTAGACTTGCTAGAAAAGTGATGTTTCTCACTTGGGAGGGGAATTCCAGGGGAGCCAGCAGCGCATCCTGCCTTACTCTCATAAGGATGACAATATTTTCTGAAGTTCCCATTATTGCTACACTAAATTTTACTATTTTACTATGATTTTTTTGGTCTAGTTTTATTACTTTTAGCAATAGTAGAAAGTAATGACTGGTCAAAATGTAATCAAGTACATATGTGAATCTTGACCAAAAAACAAGAATTACTATGGACCCAGCTCTTCTTGCACATAAAATAGGAGAAAAAAAATCCCAGAAGCCTTCAACGGAAGTTTTTCCTGACAAAGAGCCACATGATTAGGCTGTGATCCATGACTTTTGATATCCTCTGGACTTTTTAAGAGTACATTGCCAAAAATGATCTGCCAGAACAGCATACGATTCATTATGCCCATGTTTTCTGTTGCTGAAATACAGACTGGACCCATTTCCTTGTTTTCTGCAGAATTGTGGCATTAGTATAAGAAGTACCTAAGCTCAAATAAAATGTCTGGAAATGGTTTTGGCTTCATTTTGGAGTTATCCAATTTTAATGATGAGAAAGAAGTTTTGCATTGTTGTAAAACTCTGTGGATTGGTTATCCAGTTACATTTCTGCATTGCTATGCAGTGGGAGCGGCAAGCAGACCAGGTTTTTGGTATTAAGGTCCACAAGGGAAAGGAAAACTGCTGCAGTAATGCCGAGATGGAGACTATTGCATTTTTTTAATGGTACACTGCATGCAACACAAATGACAAAGGTGTTGCTTATGTTTATATAAGGAAACAAGCAACAAGATCATTCCTGGAGGGAGTACTGGCAGCTGGGAGCTGGGGTGGAAAGTCAGAGATATATGACAATCTTGTCTCTCTAATGCAACTCATGAGTATGGGACCTACTAAAAATGCAGCAAGTCACTTTGGTCACTTGTAGTTAAGCAGCCACCCTGAGAAATATTCAGCTGGGACAAAGGATGCACATAGGATCAGTGCCTAAGCATCTCCAGTTACTAGGAGCATGAAGGGCAAAGGGAAAAGAGTCCTCTGCCCTGTCTTCCCATCATTACATTGGCCCAGCGACATTAGTGATTCCTCTTCAAATACTAGGGTCCATCACTCCTCCCCGACTAAATTAGGACAGCCAGTACAATTTCACATTATGCTTCTGTGTTCCTGTCATTTCCCCTGGAAGCCATACCCAATGGGCAGAGGACTCTTGCAAGGATCAGTGCATTAGGTTTGAAATCCTGGGTGCTGGGGATGTCCAGCACTGGGCTTCCATTGACTTTAGTCTGGTCAGTATTCTCACTCAATGGATAAACCTGATTTCTCCTTGGCTTTTGTCTTAAATTTACCTTATAATTAGGGATATAATTTCTATTTCTATTTTTTTTCATAAACTTGCAGTATATTATGTTCTGAGTTTCACCTATTTTACACCACCCCCCCCACAAAAAAAAAAAAAAAGAAAAAAAGCACATAGATAGTCACCAATATTAAGATTTGTGAGAAAATCTTTAAGACTGAAAGCAAGTCTGGGATAATAGAAATATGAACTACATAAAGTGCAGAGCTCTGCAGTATTTCGGACACTTACCCCCCACAGTTCTGCTACAGACAGCTATCATAAGGACATGTACTGTTGTAAGAGTTCTTGGTCTTGCACACGGTCTGCACTTGGTTTCCCATACCTACAGGCTTCAGTTTTAAAGGCTTTGATAAAGGAGTAAGGCATACAGCCATCAAACTAAAACTTGGTAGAGTTTTGCTAAGGATTGAGGGGGTGGGAACATAAGGCACTCTAAGCAGTATATCCAGTGTTTTTTATTCAGTTTTTTTGACCAACACTTACGAGTTAAAATCAAAGGAGAGCATGCCAATATTAGAAAGAAGTCTCTGCATGGGAGCAATGAAACCTTTGAGAAAAAAGAAATAGTACCAACTACTGTGTCTACTGTTATATTAACCCACAAGCGGGGCATTTTCATGGTAACATGGACAAATCCATTCTCACTTTCTGGACTTACATTTTCCCTCAGTAGAGAAGAGAACAAAGAATAAACAAAGTTACCTAAGTGCAAAAATTTTGTTTGGAAAATTCAGAAGCTAAAGGCATCCCATCCTTCATTTTTCTACTTCACCAAGGCTTTATACACCTTAAATTATGCAATTCACTAGCAAGGTGAGAGAGCAGTGCCACAAGCCACTCAGAACATGCCCCTATTTAGCTGATTCAGATAAAGTATTTCCAAGTACTCAAAAGGAATTTTAGTACTTATTTCTAAATGCAGTGTATTAATATGCTTTTTCTTTACATTTCAATGATAATTAATAATGTTTAATAGCGAGTCATACTCTCTCGTGCTGCAGTATGTGTGTGAGTTACAACTGATGGGAGCAGTCAGCTGAAATTAACAAAGTGTGTCTTTTAAAGAATTTGGACCTTACAATGCATTACAGCTTCGAATTTTAAAACAAAACTATTAAAGTCTAGAAATGGGTGGTTAATATGAATGCACAAAATACAATCAGGATTATATACCTGGTTTATTTAATTTGGGTAGGGTTTGGACATCTGGACAGTAAATGCATATCGATGTAACCTTGGTAGCATTCAGATATTGGGAAGTAAAATAAGTAGTCAAGAAGCTCTAAATCCTAACTTCTAATCTCCACCCAAAGTCCTTGAAAACACTTCTTGCACTTACATGTGTAAGACTCAGTGAAAGGAAAAATAAAAAGAAAAGAAAAAGAAAGAAAGAAGAAGTAAAAAGAAACAGCACTATATTCCTCTACAACAATTTACATAGTTTAAGCCAATAGCCATACCGGTCTAAAAATTCTTGCAACCCACAAAACATCACTTTTTTGAGATAATTTGCAATCATGCAGTACAAAATTTTCTGACACAGTATTATTAACTTTTAACAATTTTGGAAGCAGAATGCTTTGCACAATGTCTGGCAGCAGTACCATACCTTCTAAACCAAGGTAGAAAAGTAATCCAAGAAGTAATCAGGTTTCTTGAAGCACAAAATTAAAAGTTTCCTTAGAACCGACTGCTGCAGTGGGAACGCATTTCTTCACACACAGAGTTTCTAACTAAGCGCATCTTCTTTAGCAACGACAACAGAGCGAAACCGTCCCTTCACAGAGAGGGTAACTTTGCGGAGCAGGGTGAAAAAACTCTCCAGCTGTGACAGGCTGTATGGCAAGGAGGAAAACTTCTGGTGCCACCGCTATTCGGAAGTCAGCAACTTCTCTAATGCTGTTCCCCTCAAGCGCACTGGGGCTGCTAATTTTACAATTTCCTAATAGTTTTTACGACCTCCGTACCTGCCTCCCCTCTGCAAACTACGGGCGCAAGCACTTGGAACGCGGGCTTTGAATGAACCGAAGGGCTGTAGCTGACTCGAGGAGAACAGAGACCAATCCGCATTTGAATCAATGAACACCCCTTCTGGACCAGCTCCTCATGGCTACTCATCTCTGAAATTTTAAGGAAGCACTCTAAAACGCCCGGATTACACCCGAAATGTATGTTCGACTCAATGTTTTCAAATAAAAAAAAAAAAGAAAAAAAAAGAAAAAAAAAAGAAAAAAGCGTGTGGGACGGAGAAAAGGGGGAGAAAGAGATGGGATTGGATGGGATAGGATGGCCGGGCTCCGCATTCTCCCACTTAACGCGCCCGGCAACTTCGCGGCAGCACCGGCTCGGCGCGGCCCCTCCTCCCCCGCGCTGACCCCCCGCTCGCCCCGGGGGCTGGGGCTGGTGCCCGCCCGGGACCCCCTGCCCCGCGGTACCTGCTACGCCGGGGCCGGGGTAGGCGGCAG
>VZRS01003143.1:83782-184548 GCA_013398055.1 Ifrita kowaldi | reverse complement strand
TGCCGCGGTACCTGTTACCGGGGCACCCCGCTGCCTGCGCGCAGCTGGAAGAGCGGGAGAGGGGCCAGGCTCCGCGCCGCCCCACGGGCGCTCCCGGGGCCGGGCTCATGCGGTGCCGGGACGCGGGTGTCGCCGCACGGCAGGCAGCGACCAGGCACAGCGATACGGCCGGGAGTCACAGGCCGTCCGCTGCACACATCCACCTGTAACGCTCCAGAGCTAAGGGGTCAGATCATCCCGCTTTACTTCAACCGAGTCTTTCCCATCCCGTTCAAAACGCGTCCCGCGCTTTTTATGCACTTGAATTTAACCGCCGGACCAGAACTTAAGTAACTTACTTAAAATCGGTAGCCGAGACAGTCACTGAAATCCAGACCTTATGCTTCAGACCGGATGGCACGGCAAACCTGATGGAAATTACTCATGCTTAAGAATTAAGCACATTTACACTCTGTGGAGGATCAGGATCACATTTTTTTTGCTGTGCTTCAGTTCCTCATCCTTAAGATGTGGATAACAAATACGTCCTTTCTCACATCCTATCTTTATCTTTGCTCTCATATGACAAAAGTTTAGGCATAGCTTTATGCATGTGTATAATCTCATGGACTTAAACTCGACTTAATTCAGAGAAAAAAAGTTAAACAAATATGTAGGCATTGGAAAGATCAGAAGCTTAGAATGCAAGCTCTTTGGAACAGAAACTGTTTACTACTTCCTAAAAGTTTGTACTATAGAACAAAATAAGGTCTGCAAGGGTAAATTGGGTTTTTTTTTTAGAACAGAAATGGCAAGACTGTACCTGGGGATTTATTTCAGGCACTCCTTCCCTCACAGAAGCTCTGCAGATGTGACTGCTGTGTGCTTCAGAAACTGGGATAGTATCTGGGTATGCCTGGTGCTTCTCAATTTTTTGATTTTTCACACTGCATCTTTAAAGAGATGCAGAACCCTCCTTTTATTGTAACTTTTAAGTAGACTTTATGGATCTGATAGGGTTGAAACTCAGAGGCAAATTCTCCTCATATTTATTCCAGAAGAAGAACCCCATGTCTTCCATCAGGTTTGCATACAGGGGATCAAGAGCATTTGATGAGTAGAACACCTGGCACTCCCAGGTGGTAAAAAGAAAGAAGGAAAGAGATTTGCAAAAGATCCACAAAAAGGTGCCACCATGTGTCTTGCAGTTAGTACCTTTCTCCAGCAAATCACAAAGAGCTCATTCTCAGCAGGACCAGGAATACAGGCAGGGAGAGCTTCACCGACACCTTCAAAAGCAGAAGCTGGCTAACTCAAGGGAACTCAGCAACTTTCCATAGACACATGCGTTTGGATATTTCAAAGTAAAAGGACTGACATTCCACTGGGGAATGGTTCTTTCAGGAGCTGTTTGTTGCTCTCCTGTTCTCCAGCTGCCACAGGGCCCATGTGCTCCAGCACACCAAGGGGGAACTGATTTGGCATACATTTTCAAAGGCAGATTTTACACTGCACAAGCCACGTGCCATTAAACACTTGACAAAGTTTTAAGGTCAAAATTGAGTTGCTAGATATGTGTCAAAAGTCAAATCTAAAGTCAAATCTTGTGATATGTGATCTTCTGTAATTCACTGTGCTTAGGTTTGTTAACAGCTTGTAGGAGCTCTCTATACTTAGGAGATGTTGTGAAAGATCCTTTTACCACTGGCACCCTGGAGAGTGACCAGCAGCACAGCCACAGCAGCACTGAGCTCACTGGCGCCAGGCTGCTCTCAGGTACAGCAAGTTCCTTGCTGGGAGAGTAGCAGTGGCCAGTGCGAAGAGATACTCTTTGTCCCGGTGATGTCGCCCAAGCCCAGAGCTGCTTCCAACAGATCTGTTAAGGGATAGTTGCATGTATACACTCAGGCGCTTGCCTGAGGAATCAGATTCTACAACCCTTCTCTTGTGGTATTTCCAGTGACATTACTGAGAATTTTGGATGCGACAAAGTGGGTTGTAAAGGAAGATCTATGTATAGAGAAGAAAAACAAAACAAAACAAAACAAAAAGTGGCCTTAGAGATGTCTAATTCACTGCCCACTAAATCTCATGGCAGATAAAATCTGCCAAAGAGGCTTTTCCGT
Source organism: Ifrita kowaldi (assembly GCA_013398055.1). Taxonomy (NCBI): domain Eukaryota; kingdom Metazoa; phylum Chordata; class Aves; order Passeriformes; family Cinclosomatidae; genus Ifrita; species Ifrita kowaldi. The sequence goes on along the minus strand of VZRS01003143.1, from coordinate 182,443 downwards.
TGCTAGATTTATTGTGGGAAGCATCTAACAAGACTGCACAATGAATGGTTTCTTTCAGATTTATTTTTAAACACAAATAATAATTGTTATTGCAGGAGGTACTATGTTTCTACTGCTGTGTATTACCATTTCCCATTTATTGCTTTCCCACTGCGGTCTTACCAACCTGAATCCTCAAAACAGACAGCATGCCACATTCACGCTGCTTCAGTCTATTACCAGGCAGGTGCTGATAATTAAATATAAAAGTGCAACAGAAAAGATTTGCAAATTGAAAATCAATAAGAAAATGTTAAGCACAGAGAATGCATATTAGGTGCAACAGCTGGAATGTGCCAGGCAGGTGCTTCTCTTGGCTTTCCATCACAAAGTTTTTATTTTAGTTTTAATTATTTAGAGGGTTTTCTTGTGGGATCCTGAATTTGTTGGGTGAGAAGTTCTCATTCAGTTTGGAATACAAAAGTTCTGTTCATGATGAGGATGGTGAAAATTTATCAGAAGCATGGTGGATTTTCAGAGGTACGAAAGGGTAATGGGTGTTGTATTCTACAACCAGAAATCTCCCATGAACCATGGTTTCTACTGCAATGCTAAGTGTGACCAGCTTGTTTCACAGTCCTTATTGTAGCTAGGTCCCTCACCCTGAGAAATCCCCCACAGGACTATTTTGCTCTCAGATGGCTCTTCATACTTTGGAGTGCCCGAAATGCTTAAAAAACTAGACCTCACACTAAACAGGCAGGTATTTGAATATTACACATGAAGTACTGATCACTGCTCCAATTGCACATAATGTCTAACATTTAATAGATCTTTGTTTAGAATCTTTGAGTCGTTAAACTGTACTCCCAGATTTTTTAACTTTAGAAAAGAACTCTGTCACCTCTCAGCAAAGCTCTAATGCTTTTACCTCAAAAACATCTCAAAATTCCACATACTCCTCTCCTTACACATCATGGGAAATACCACCTGTGCTACTGACATATAAATAGAAAATATCACCACCAAGATCTTCTTTCTTTCCCATCAATCTGTTCATGTAATTTTCCTCTCTGCATTGCTGTGCTGACTCCTCAGGCGCTGTTGCAACATGCTCACCTTTCTCCCAACTTATGCTGGCTTCCCACTGTCCTTTCCTTGATCTCTCCCATAATTCGAGTATCTCGTTTATGTATAAGCATTTCAGGCTTTTTTCCACACATAACTTCCACACATTACCTCCCTGAACTCAACTACAAGTCCCTTTCTCTCTCCAGGCTGTGTATTTTCCACTAATTTCTGCCATACTAGTGTTTAGTCACCTGTGTAAAATTTGAAAGGCCCCCCTCCCCGTATGGTTTTCTGTACCTCAGCCTCTCCACTCTTTCTTTGTGAGCTTCTTACTGAGAGGCCAGAGAAACTCTTAGTGCCTTATAGACACTAACACAAACATGAGTAAATAATTGCCGTAAAAATGCCAGGAAATGTGGATGACATGATCATCTATGTGAGATTTTAATCTGCATGTAGGTGAAAGAAGAGAATAACAGTTTGTCATCAGTGGTTTTTTTAACTTCTTTCCTTTTTAGGAATAATGAATGCAAAGAGAGGGAGGGTTGTTTGTGGAGTTTTTGTTTGTTTTCTTGGGTTTTTTTAAGGTAGAAGAATGTTTTACAGTAAGGAAATGTAGTGAGCTGAAAATGACTACAGACACTTTGGCATCAAGAAGAGGTGCATATTGTATGACTGTGGACTGACTGAGGTGTAACCATGAAGCTGAATCACAACTGCTCTTCTGCCCAGAGAATCTGAAGTTTTTAGGTATTTACAATTTTAGTGGCATCAAATGCTCTGATTATGGGTGTGCATATGTACACATCCATGCACACGTGCACAAAACACTTGGGAAGGGGCATCATCGGAGTCATCATCAGTCCCACACATTCTGTCATATCACTCTTTGAAAAGCATCCCTTCTAAAACTTCCTGCTCATAATTGCATCTGGACCAAAGCTAAGAACAGACTCAGGACAAATTCAGGAGGTCTCATTTACATCCAACCTATTATCTCCTTGTTTTACTGGTTGATTTCTGACATTTTCACTCAGATGGCTTCGGTAACCTGAAGAATCTGTTGGAGAAATAACTGGCCTTTGGGTCTGCCTACAGGACAAGTATGATGGAGATAGGAACCAGCCACACCACCACTCCATTCCACAGGATAGACACACTCTAGTTATTGCTGTTTATGTTTAGGCAGTGCACAGAGGTGCTAGGTAATAGGTGTCACTTTATCACAAGCTGTCTTCTTAGGCAACATGAATTGCCCAGTCTGTTAAGCAAAATGAGGCATTCTTGATCACAGGCAAATCAGTCTTGTTACTGTAATACCTTGGTGTCAGGGGAGGAGAGAAGGACACAATTTTCTTCTACAATAGGAAAGTTCTGATTGCAGAAGACTAAGACACTACTGTGACCAACAGCATCCTCAGGTAGGATAAAACTAGACTTGCAGGAACCACACTTCTTGCTCCAAAGACTACCCAGCAATTACTCCACATATAAAAACATGGCATGTAGGATTTAATCTAATGTAGCTGAAACCAAAATTCAGTCTCTCTGTTTTGAAATGCCCACTATGGCCTACGGAAAAATTTTGCTGCTTCAGCTATTTTAAATGAAAAGTTTAGTTTATGCTTCTTTTTTTGCAACTAGCTTTACGTAGAACATGCATAAAATTCGACTTCTGTTTACATCTGGAGACAGCTACTGTCCAAGAATTACTCTAGATTTCTAACAAAACTAAGAACAGAAATGCTTTGTTCAGAATTACAAATATAAAATTATTTGATAGTTCTTTTTCTTAAAATGCCTCAGAACAGGACCTCAATAATTTCTATAGTGGTACGTATCTAATAGTACGTTTCTAGAAGGTATCTGCAAGGTTTCTGGAACTCTTTGAGCAGACTTGAGGGAAAACATAGAGTCCAGCACAGGGCAAGAAAGACAATGAAGGGACAAGAACACCTCTCTTATGAAGAAAGGCTGGGGAAGCTGGGACTGTCCAGCCTCAGGAATAGACAGCCCAAATGGATCTATATTTTTAAATATTTCATTGGAGAGAAGGGAGAAGAAGGAGCCAGGTTCTCCTCAGTGGTTCTGACTGATAGGACAAGAGACAATGGGTGAAGGAAATTCCACCTTAAGGCAAGGAAGTACTTTTTTTACTCTGAGTGTGTTGACACATTTGACACGTTTACCAGAGAGGTTGTGGAGTCTCCATCTGTAGAGATATTCAAAACCCAGCTGGACTTGATCCTGGGCAACCTGCTCTGGCTGACCCTGCTTCAGCAACGGGATTGGATGAGATGATTGGATAAAGAACCTGTGATAAGGAAAAGGCAATCATCTGTTTTTCAGAGATCATTAAATATACGTATAAATTTAAAAAGAAAAATGTTCTCTCCTGTTAATTCTTCTGTTACTGATCCCTTCCACACTTGTACAGCTAAGGCTGTACTTCAGTTTCAATTTCTCAACTAATTTTCTTTTCAGAAAAGTGCAGTAATAGTTTTCTGTACAAAAGGGGCTGAATTAAGAGGGTTTCTCACACACTTCCTTTGGCCATCCCTTGCATCTGAGCATCAAAGTATTTAGTTTGTGCCTTCTTTTGGTTTTGCCTTTTTTTTTTTTTTTTAACATATGTTACATGGAGGTTCTACAGCTGTCTGTTAAAAAGGTGAAGATCACAGTGTTCAGGACTAATGTACCCAGGCAGAGATGAAGATGTTCCTGAGCCTAGTCAGATACTGGATCTATTCCAAGAACAGCATTATTAATCAGGCATTTCTCCACTAATAGAGTTGCGTAAAGGCTGACTAATGTTTCACTTGAGGGACTACTGCCAAAATTAATCCTACATGAGAAGGTAGCTGGAAGTAGGGAAAATATGTAAGTCCATTTTTGCATGGCCTTAATCGTGACTTAATGACGAAGACATCAGAAATCTAGAATGGTATTTGGTTGGCAAATGGACACTTCATCTTGTTTCTCAACTACTCTTATGATTACCCCCTAAACATTTATATGGACAGATACAAAAGCTTAAAAGTAGATATCTGGTGGATTTTCTGGAAAAGGTGAAATGATACAACCCTGCTGTAATTTCAGTGCTGTCTAAGAAGCAGAAAGCAATGCAGAGTTGTGTTAATGAACTGGCATACTGATCATAGGGTTTGGGTTTTCATTTTCTTTTAAATCCATCTCTTAAAGTCTCTCAGTTTTTTTTTCAAATCACAAATCTCTAATGAAGTCAGATTAGAAAGATTCAGAAGAATGTTACTCTCAATTTTCAGAAAGAGTAAACTATTAACAGCACTGCTAATACTTGAAAGATTGATTCAACATCACTGTTCACAAAATCTTCCGTAACAAATCCTAATTTTTAAATTTAATTTACTACTGATAAATATTCAGTGAAGAGCTCTGAACAATTGCATTGCCTGCTGGTTCAACATTCAATTGTTTCATTTATGTGAATCATATATGGTCGTTTCTGAACTGTCCAAAAAAGGCAAGAATATTCACATTCTAGTGAACCTCATACTCATTCTGTGACAGATTTGCCTTCACTGAACATTTATATCAATAAAGTTCAATTCAGGTTTATAAGAAGTACACTCATTTGGCCCTAGAAAATAACACTGGTGTCTGTGAGCTCTGCCACCTTCTACAGGCCCCACCTTGCTCAGGAGACTGTCACTGTGCATAGTTGGTGATGAATTATAACTTCTGATACTTTCTGCACATATGTGAAATATCTCGAGTCTAAGAAACAAACCCATTTTAAGTAAGCTTATCTTCATGCCTTCCTATTCCAATGCATTTCAATATAGCTGAGAGTGTACATCTCTCTAGATTATTTTATTTATAGTTAGTGATGGCAGGTATGTACTCAGAGTGCCATTGTGGTAAGAGTGCCATTGTGGTAAGAGTGCCATTGTGAACTCTGTCACTTGTTCAAAACCTTTTTTATTTAATAGCAGTTAAGAGTTTCTGTTAGAGAATCCAAGGGGGAGCTGTCTTCTATAACTAACAGCGATAAAACAAACTGGAGATTACTGCTGCATTCCAAGCAAGAGGTTTGGGTAGTGTTCACTGTGCAGTTTTAAGTGAGCCATTCAGTCTCTTTGTACCACAGTTCCTTAGGAAAAATGGCCATGTTTACACTTCTTTATTTCACAAGGGTATTCAGGGAACACCATAAACATTTTGAGAATTTCAGAAAGCGTGGTAAAGGAATCCCTTATAAGGGTGTGCCTGCAGGGCAGGCTGAATCTTCTCTGCCTTCACGTTGAGCTGGCCAGATGACGAGCCAGCTGTGAGCTTGCGATGGATTAACCTTGGCTGGCTGCCAGGTGCCCACCAAGCCAGTCCCTCACTCCCCTGCCTCAGAAGAACAGGAGGAGAAAATACCATGGAAAAGCTCATGGGTCAAGGTAAGGACTCAGAGCTCACTTACTGATTACCATGATGGGGGAAACAGAGTCAGCTTGGGGAAATGAATTTATTTTTTTTGTCCATTAACAACAGAGAAGGATAGGAAGAATAAAAAACCCCCAAAACTAAAATCCACATCCCTTCATCTCCTTCTTCCCAGGCTCAGCTTCACTCCTGATGCTTCTCTGTCCTCCCTGCTGAGTGGTGCAGAAGGTTAAGGAATTAAGTTTTTGGTCAGTTCATAACATTTCATTTTTGCTGCTGCTTTTTCATCACACTGTTCCCCTGTTCCAGTGAGAAGTCCGTCTCATGGGAGGAACTTCCTGAACTGCTCCAATATGGATCCTTTCCATGGGCTGCAGTTCTTTCAGGGGTGGACTATACCAGCTTCAGTCCCTTGTGGGGTCACAGTCCCTGCCAGAAAACCTGCACCAGTGTGTGCTCCTCTCCCTGGAGTGCATTTCATTTCCTGCCAGGAGCCTGCTTCAGCATGGGCTCTCCATGAGATGCAATTTCTTTTGGGGCACATTCACCTGCTGTGGCATAGGGTCCTCCATCATCTTCAGGGTGGATGTCTGCTCAGCTGGGATTCTCCCTGGGCTTCAAGAGAACAACCTGCTTTGCGATGGTGTGCTCTCTGGGCTGTAGGGGAATGTCTGCTCCAGCACCTGGAACACCTCCTCTTCCTTCTTCACTGGTCTTGGTGTTTGCTCCTTCTCTCACATTTGCTCACAGCTGCAGCACAGCTTTCTTACATATGTTTCCCCAGAGCTGCCACCAGCACTGCTGATGGCCTTGGTTCTGGCTGGCCAGAACTGGCTCTGTCTGAAAAGGGGCAGCAGCTCACAGAAGGCATCCCTGCCGCCTCCACTCCCTACCAAAGCTGTGCCATGTAAGCCCTTGATGGTAGCTTGAAAATGGTAGCACAGCTGGCTGACTCCCAGCGTACAGCTGCTTACTCCAATGGATGCACAGCATTGTATGTCTTCCCTTCATCCAGGTGCAGGGATGCCTGTTTGGCAGATAAGCAGTGTTTTACACCTGGGCTTCTAAAAAGCTGTACTTCAGATTATTTTTGTTATTTGCATTACCTGAAAGCAGATGCCACTCAGGGTCTAAGAGTCCATCATGTGTGGCATTCTGCAAACAATTCATGACCTATATTTAGTCAGACAACAGATAACGAACAGCTACACACAGCTCAGGGAACTCAAGGAAGAGGTGAGATCCTATCAGGCAAACAAATAGGCCGGGGACTGAAGTGTAGCCTCACTGTAGTTGCTATCAGGTTTTGTATTATTTGTATAATTTCTCTTGTCCCACAGCTAAAAACAGGTTCAAGGGAGAAGATTAATTGGCCAGGATAGAACATACAGATATGTCCTTCCCAGCCCTGCAAGAAGAAAATGATGATTTGAAAAGAGAGCAAGCAGGCTGGGGAGATTGGTCAGGGACACGAGGCCTTTCCAGCAGAAGTACAGTAAGTAAGTATTAGATTAAACCAAGGATGGAGAGCCTGGAGCAAATAAAACTCCCCAAACCATGTGCTAAGGCAATGATGTTTCCAGCATTTTGAATGGACATGAACAGGAGAGGACAGGTTTGTCTCTGACGAGGGTGAGGCACAGGGTGATGAGAATTTAAACGTGAATTTCAGCTACAGGCAGGTTTAGGAAGGACCTCACCTGAGCAAAGCCATGCGGAAAGGATCCACAGCTTTCGAGCCTGTTCCTTAGATGAGGATATAATAAAGGCTGTTTGAAGGGAGGGTCACCTTATTTATTCCATTCTGAAGCAACATGTATTACACATTGTTATTATGATGTTGATCCTGTCGAGAATACATACTAAGGGTGTAGCTGTCACAGCTTCTCTTTGTCCAATGCCTCTCCCTTCCCTGGGTGTGTCCTTTATAGAGAGCGCCTCAGGAGACTCAAGATGGAGATGGGTGATATTAGGGTGAAATTAGCCATAAAGAAAACATTTAAATAAAAATGATTAACCCAGTGTTAGAGCTATTATGGGATAGAAAAGAAATGTCAGAGAAAAAAAATGTGTACCATGACTGCCCCATTACACTATAATTAGTTTATCTTTGTATAATTTATGCTTAGCTCTATGTCAATGAATTCCAGACAGAAGAAGCCCCTGGCCTGCAGCAAGGCCGAAAGAGAGAGGAGCCCCGGATTGCACAGAATTTTTAAAGGTATTCTGGGAACTCAGATGTGTTACACCCTTGGAAATTAAAAGGAAACAGCTCCTTTTTGTACAAGCTAATTGATATCAAACTAATTACAAGCTAGGCACCTAAATATCTTCAAACCTCTATGCTTAGATTTCCAATTTTACCTTGGTACAGGTAAATACTTTTAGGAGGAATTTGGAGTCTTTCTCACTGCTTTTATTATATAATCAGTCTAGCGGCTCTGGATAAGCATCAGCTGAGTTTAATGAAAAGTATTATTTATCTCAAGGGAGGTGAACAATTATTCTTTTTTCTGGTTCTCTAACTCCTTCTTCCCTATAGAGACTAGTATTTGACTAGAAAAATAATCATTAAGAGAGTTTATACTGTTAGATGGAAATCCAGCCCAGTTACCTGACTTAATGACACAAACATCCAGTAATATGTATATATTGATGCCTTGAAGTGAATACCAGGATGTTTTGTCCTGCAAGGTAAATATTGATCAACATGTACAGTGTATTTTTCCTTTGGATCAATATGCCTGTTTCTTCTTAAATCAATAAGTACTTATTCTTACATAGAGGAAAAGTTTGTCTCATAATTGGATAAAAGTGGGTATAGAGCAAATGAGAACATTTTTCTTGCTTAGCTCCAACAGTTGAGGGGCTCAGGGTTCTAAAAAAAAAAGCCAGACTGAACATGTAAAGTGTTGCATATGAGGTTCAAAAAATACTATCACTCACATCTGCTGAGCCAGTATAATAAACATCCACGTGTATGACCCAGTTTTTTAGTCAGAGAACAACGGTGCTTGCTGAACTCAGCTGAAGCAGTCAATATTCCACATTAATTTCTCTGCTTTTTTGTTATTTTTAACTGCTTGGAGTATTTCTCTGTCTGTATGTCTAAACAACAGCTACAGTTTTCCAGGGAATCCTGGGGCCTGTTTTGTGATCTTCAAGCTCTGTGTCCTAACTGTGGTTTGCAATTGATAGTTGCAATGGATAGCCTGACTTTGAAATAAGAAAGGAGATGAGAATTTGACCATTATTTCAGAACCACAGCATTTTACAGAATCTGCATATTTTTTCCTCTATTGTAGAAATACGTGTAGAAATCATTCACTACGAAAGATTTTCCTGAGTTTGTTGTTCTTGTGGTTGCTGCTACGGGTTAATATGAGTTTAAAAAAACCAAGAACAAAATCAAAACTCTCCACTCCCAAACATAACTAGATTCCACACTTCAGTAAGGCAAAAAGGCAAACTAGCCAGCTATGAAAGTGCTAGTTTTGTCTACTGTAAGTGAGATTTTTTTCTTGTAGATCTCAGACTGAAAATGGTAATATTTCAAGGAAAAATTCACAGGGAAACAAAGTTAAGAATGCTATTTACATATACAAAACTGAAAAAGTTAACCCCCTTTATGGTTATTCTCTCAGCACCTTTCCTTCCATGAAGAATTGAGAACGTGAAGAAATATCAGAAGCATTGTCATATTTGGAAAATTTAAGAATAGAAATGCTTCACAAAAATAAAGTAACTTCAAATTATTAACTACATTAAGGCAAAGCAAGAAAAAAAAATCATGAACATGCACAGCTTTTAATTTAATTTAATTTAATTTAAAATAATGTAATAAAATGCTACTTGCAACTTCTAAAGAACTGTACTCAGGGTTCTCATTTCTCTCCTACTGCAGAAATAGTTAAGCAAAGTGAGAACCTGTCTGCTGAGTTTGGCTTTTGAGGAGGAACCTCTAGTTTCAATCTCCAGTATTGCCAGGTGAATACATCTTCCAGTTCATCAGATACATTTATATCCCTACATACCGACATTTGTATTCCTCAAGTGAGTTGAGATGACAATGTATTTTAGGTAGTTTTAATTGACTGCTATGTGGCAAATTGAGGTACCCTTGTTAGGACTAGCTTGCCACAAGGCTGTTATTTTGGCCAGGATGGAATTTTCAGACTGCCTAGAGGAAGGCCAGTATATGGTGGCATGGGCTTCCAAAATTCAATTAGACCATTTTGGGGGAAATAGTCTCCAAAAATACATTTTCCCGGGAATTGCTCTATACAATGCACATCTTCTAGCACATGCCAACCCATTTTATACACTGGATTTCTGAGCTCTGTGTGAGACTGCTCGGGACTAAGAAATCTATACACCCAGTCTCCCACTGACAAGGGAGGTGGAGATCAAGTGGGGGGAAAATTGGCTGCTGCCGATGCAGCATAGGAAGAGGGACCTACCCAGCAGCCCCCAGTGTGACTGGAAGAGACACCCATCTGGCAGCCCCAAAGGTAAATCCGAAACACTAAGGGAACTGTGCTTTCTTTACTTATTCAGAGGCAACTGTGGCACTTGGTCACCTCTGTGTACAGCTGTTTGACCAAACCACTGCAAGCTGTGGGTGCATAACAATGCTTATATTGCATCCTTGTATTAATAATTAAATATCACATGACTGCAGTTTTACTTCACTATGTTATTTCTGTTCACAATTTGCAAAGGTGTAACAATTGTAAATTGGCATGGTGTGACCTCTACACTCCCAATAGACCACTTTTCTTCCTTCATGTCCTGCAACTTCCCTTCACCACTCCCACAGGCACAGGAATTTTGCAATTATTTTCCTCTAATTCTTCCAGTTTTCCCAGTAACTCCGTCCACCAAATCTTCTCTCAGTCTCCCTCACATCCATTCTTACTCCCTTCATTACTTGTGCTAATCCGTCTCCCCTGTTCCCATTCCAATTCTACAGCAGGCTCTCCCATCCTTGACTTCCCTTGCCTGGCTGGTTACCTCCTACATTTCCCCTTCGTATCTGAACACATTGAGTGTACTGTCTGCAAGCACTGATAAGATTTCCTGTATTCCATTTCCACCCTAAGAGTGTCTAATCTAGTTTCTGCACCTTTTACTCCACTGAAATTGGGAACAGCTGAACTCGGTCAGATCAGAGGACCATCTAACCCAATATTCTGTCTTACACAGTAGCCAAGCCAGATGCCTGTGAAGTATAATCAGTATGGGCAAGAATATAGTGATATTCTTCTCACCACCCCCTGCTGTTCTGGTCAAAATCTCTAATGATCACTTTACAGCCAACTTGACAGTCAGAACTTGTTATTCTTTTCTTTCTTGCCCCGTCTGCATTCTTTAACATTATCTCCCTTTGTCTTGATGGCTTCAAAACCAGTGCTGAAACTAGGAGGTTCTCCTCCTAGTTTCATTATGATCTTTGGAAGTCCTTCTTGTTCATTAAACCTTTTTTTGGGCAAACTTCTGAGATCTGTCCTAGACCTCTTCATCCCAAACTCCTCCTCCAAAGTAGGAAGATGCAAGGTGTTTTTCCAATTAAAATTTTAGCTAGCAATTCCATATTGACAGACTGACTGGTTTCTGTAATCTTCTGTTCAAATGGAAAATTCAGCCTTCTCTAACATGTCTTTGAGAATATTTCTCTAAGCCCAAGTTCAACAGTGCCAAACCAGATGTCACTTCCCTCCCTTGAGTTCTGACCACTACCTCCTTCTGAATCATGGTATGCAAAATCAGCATCCTGCCTCTTTTCTCACATTTTCCCCCAAACCCCATCCTTAACTCATAACTCTCTCATGATTTTCACATTCAGACTATTTCAAACACTTGAAAACTATTTCTATACATCCAACAGTTGTTAACATCTAACTCTGAGTTCTCATCCCCTTGTATCTTGATCACTGCAATATTCTTTCTCATAGATTTTTTTCATCATGACAAGCTGCAGTCACATTCATTCAGAATATGGATACAGGGATCATTATATTTGCCTGCCCCTTTAACCAAATGAAATCTCCTAGATACCTTCATCTGCAGGTCATTCAATCACTTAAAAAAAAATGAATCTGGGGTTTTCTTTGAGTCCTTTCTGACCAATAACCTTTATTGCCTATCAAAATGTAAGCTCTGATATTCAGTAGGCCTTTGCAACTTCTCTCCACCACTGAGCAATTTTTGTCAAACAAGAACCTTTGCTCTCTCAACCATGCTCCTCCTCACTGAGAACAGCTCCCGACCTGCCATTTCCTTTGTTGTTTTGAAGTTCTCATTCTCTGGGCTTAAGGAAACCAGAATTAAGGTTTCTTAAAGTTAAAAACAATGGCCTGTTTTTAATAGGCATAGAAGGACTGAAGCTTATACTTACAATATAGTGGGAAAGGCTTCATGTGGACTACAAGATGGTTATTTGAAGAATAAACTGTAAGTTATTTCCAATAATAAAAAATCAGCGAATATGAATACTTTCAACCCCAGTGTAGCCTTACTTCTCTTGGAAAGACATCAATTATTTCCAACATTTATAGGCATAGAGTCAACATTTAAAAGCCCTCAATATGGAACAGTAGTGATAAATGCAACAAAAAAAAAAATCTTGATTTTGCATTTTTTTCTTGTAATATGTACATTACCTTGCCAAGAAAGTGAACTATTAAACATTTTATACTAGTATGAAACCAAATCATATGAAGTCCCTTTCTTCTTTTTTTTTTTTTTTTTCAGTTGGTGAGGGTGCTACTTAGTAGTCAGAAGAAGGATAAAGCTTAAGGCAATCAAGAAAAACATAAGTGATGGTGAACACTGCTTGGGACAAAAGATGAAGCCTCCAGCTTCTTGTCCCAGCACTGCAAGAATCACTTCAGTAGGATGAGAGAAGCCAATACTATCTTGATTAACTGACTGTGTAGAGTTTTGAGGGGGTTGCTTTTCTTGAAGCACACAGAACACAAGATAGAGGAAATCATATCATTACCAGCATGAGCCTGTGGTTTGGAAAGATGAGCGGTTGGCTTCTGGCAGCTGCAAGGAATGATGGGGACTCAGATAGTGCCAGTCTGTCACATTCTCCATATGCCTTTTTGCAACACTTCCCCCCTGCCCCCTACCCCATTGTTTTTTTAAAAATGCAGTAAGCATGCTGTCCAAGAAAAATGAATTACATAGGTGTCCCTTCACTCAGCTATCAAATCCTTCTCTTCCAGTCTACTAAATAAAGAAAGGGGCTGTTGCTTTCATGAAAAAAAAAAAAGGTAAAATCGTTTTCATGCAAGCCCATGCTAGAGAATCAGGAAGGTATTCATTTTATTTTGTGTATCTAGACAGTGATTTTAATGTTATGCAAATGGAGCAGGCAATTCCTAATCTATCCTGAAATGTATGTGTCAGAGCTCTTGTGTAGTGCAGGTTACTGATGATAAAAACAAGATGTGTTTTTATACAAGGAAGGCACATGATTACCAGCTTTAGAATTTTTTCTTTCATTACAAATTTAAAATAGGACAAGCCAATGCAATGGAAACTGAGGGGTAACACCACAGAAAAAGCTAGTGTCTTTTCAGAGTCAAGTTTGACAAGCATTGTTTGCCTCTCTCCTTGAAACCAGAACAGCTAGACACAGTAGCAGTCTCTTAGACTTTAAAACAGATTAAGAAGAAAAGCTTCTATTAATCCTTAGTGCACCAGTGTTCCTCATTTTTCTTTCTTTTTTTTTTTTTTCATGCAAAAAGGAAACTTATCTCTTCTAAAGAATGTCTCCAAACACTCAGCTGAGTTGAGGTTGTCATGATAAGACAATCTTCACATCAGGAGGCTTTTTCAGAGAGGAAGAAGAAGCTCAGACACAGGCAGGGTCCAAGCCTCAGACACAACTGTCAAGGAAGCTGATGCACAAAAGGTCTTAAACTTATATTTATGTTGCTGTTATATGCTTCGAAAACTTAGTAGAACAATCCAGGCTCTCAAATAAAGACTCATCTCCCACCTCAATGTGGCAGCCCCTCAGTTTATGTTTCCCCAGTGAAGTCAGCACCCCGGTTTTTTCCCACAAGCCAGCAGTTAGAGACCATGTACGCACTGTGCATCCGCGCAGACATCCCTCCTCTGCCTGAGCAAACTCAGATTTACTTGTGCACCCTACTGGTTGAATCCCTACATCTCCTGCGCACTCCTGTGGAGTCAGGAAAAGCGCTCGGCTACAGGACCTGCCTTCAAGCCTCTTCCTCACTTGATTAAATCTGTCAGGATTTAATAGGCAAGACAGAGACAGCATTACCCCAAATGGCCAATAACTCAGCAGTTCAATCAAATGACCATGTTCTCTTACTACAAATACAGGTTCCTCTCCATAGCCAGATGGGACACTTAAACCTAGGTCTCCTAGAGCTGTAACAGGGACGATCAGATAAAAATCTGTGTGGGGAGAGCAGGAAGCAGGGTGAGAGAAGGAGCTTTTGCTGTGTTTTATCAGGAAAAAAAAGTGGACGTTGTAGGTAAAACTAAACTATCAAAGTTGATTTCGGGGCTGTGACTATTAAATACCAGGTTGTGTCTCCCAGCTGAAATGGATGAAGAAAAGGACCATAAGACAGCCATGAGCAGAGCTGAGTTGTTTCCCTCCTTATGCAATGACCTCGGTGGATTTGGTTTTCAAAAGTTTAGCAAGACTGCCCAGAACTGTCTGTGGCTTTTGCGCTCAAGTGACACTACAGCTCTCCCCTAAAACTAAGGTTGATTAACATCTAAGTCTTAGAAAGCTTCCAAAGGGCTCTGGCAATATCAGAGACAATATGATGGTGTTTTTCTTACTCCTGGGAATTAGGCAGCACATCACAGAGACAATAATATTAGCTCTAAATGGCAGCAGCCTAGGCAACTTCTCAAATCATCATTTTTAATTCAATGCTGGAACATCTTTGGGTTGGAGAGAGTATCCAAAAATGCTGAAGAAGTCCCAGGATCCAGATGCAGATCTCAAATCTCATTTCTAACCGCATGAAAAATGTGCATTCAATTCCACCCAGCTTTATCATGAGATAAACTGGGAGAAAATACACAGAAATATCAATATAGACAAGGCTTCACATGGAAGCTTTGCCAGTTGAAGGATTATCCTCTTGTAAGAATCAAAGGTAACTTTATTGTGTCCAGTGCTTCTACTGCATGGTACAGTGTATAACTATAACCAGAGAAGATTTGAGCAAGTCACGAGGGATGGTGAGACTGACCACCCACGGCTGGCTAGAACCCAACCCAAGAAAAAACAGAGAAGAAACAAGTTGCAAAAATAAGGATCTGGAGCACAGAAACAAGGAAAACACCTCAATTTTTGCAAATTGTTTCATGTATCTGACACACAGACAAGCCATCAGTGGGGTCTGCAGACCAGTCCTCAGTCCAATTCAGTTGGTTTTTTCTTTTTTTCCTTTGTTCCTGTGAGTGAATGGAAATGTTAATTTCAGAACAGAATCTGTTTCTCATTTAAGTCTTCTTGAACCCTTAGTTTGCTTCAACCTTCCTTCAAAACTAGGGTTAAACTGCATTTATGCATCCAGTGTTTACTGAGAAATGGTAACTACCATATACTAGAATAATCCCAAAGAAAAGGTTTTCATTAAAAGCAGGGAACACATGGCTTCCCTTACCCAGGGATACCTCACACTGGCTAAAGTTTCCTGGTGAAACTGCACTGACTTTTGAAAGGCTGGTATTCCAAATACCTCTGGGTCACAAGGTTCACTGTCCTAAAAATGAAAAAGAAAACTTAAACAGGAGCCCTTGTTTGAAACTGAGTCTCATTAGACAATTTTTGTTGCTCAAACCTCAATTTTTAACCTTAAACCTGTACAGAAAAGTTAGGAATGAAATAGGACATCTGAAAAATATGTATTTACAGAGTAAGAGCGAAAACGCTGGTGAGCAGAAATCTGCAAAGGCCCACTAAAATCAGCTGGCACTGGGCAAGGAACCTGTAGGTCCCATGCTATTAACAGAATGTATACCTCATTTGCCCAAAAACTATACCAAAATTAAGTGCACTACGTGGCCAAATAGGGCTTTACTTGCACAAACACAGGGTCTTTGATCCACTCATGTTCTGTTTTAGTGAAAAGACAGCCATCTCTCTGTTTGATCAGTGAGGGTTTCAGTCTCACGACTAAATAAGAAACTGTGCTAATATCTCTATGTAATCGAGGAGGAACCCTGATTATGCTGATCCTACTTCGAAAAATAGGAGCAAAGAAAAAACCAAACAACCTCCCCTGGCCCTGAAGGTCAGATTTTATTGTAGGGACAAAAGAAAGACCTTTTCGTTTCCTCAGATGATCATGACTGTTTCAAAATCAACACTTAAAATATTTACTCAATATTACATCAACATTCATATTGTTTTAAACAAGTTTTATGCATGGCCAAATAGCATGCAGACATTTGAAAAACGATTTGTCAACATTGCCTCTGAGGTGTGTTTTAATGAAAATGTGAAATTCAGAAAAAAAAATGTTTAAATGCAAGCTTCCTAGTGCAGTCAATAATAAATTTAGCTGAGCAAAAATATTAAATTTGAATTCAAATGAGCTGTAAATACACAGTATCTATCAGGAGTCTGTGAAGTGATTTAGTAAAATAAGCAATATTCTATTGCAATATGTTAAAAATTAGCTGTTTGAGGGATGCTAAGGCGTCTGGTGCCTTTTGTAGGAGCTGTATACCAGGGAAGGCTTTGTTTGTCTCATGGAGTCAATGGACTTATCAGAAATACAAACATTTATCTAAGTAATTGCAGATGAGAAAACATTAAGAGCTTGGCACATGTTAAAAATGATTCCCAATTAAAATGTTATTTAATAAACAGGCCCATTTTATTACTCATGGATTAAAAAAAAATTAATAAGTGACTGCTAAACAAGTAATTATAAGGGTAATAAAGCTCTCCTTTCTGATTAGGGAAAATATTCATTTCATGACCATCCAATGATCCATTTTCTACCACAGCTGTCAAAAGAGGCAGTCTGCAACAATTTAGAGATGTATGATTGTTGTTGCGCTTATGTAATACTGCTATTACATTTTATATCACTAAAAATGCTTTCAAACTCATTCTTGGGGTAATTATAGATCAGCTTGCTTATACATTAGCTGCTCTTGTGTCTTCCTTCTTGAGTCACAAATAAACTGATGCAATTTTGCTGCTGGGTTTGTGAAGCACAGTGTGGATTTATAGCACTCTGCCTCCTGTCAGCATTGCTCAAAGCAGAGAGAACTCAGAGTCAAGCTGTGGGCAAAGTGTTTTGCCCCTGCTCTCTGACTCCAGTCAATAAAGTCTTGGTAGAAAGTCCAAACTTATGAGATGCTGATCACTCACACTTCTCACTTCCAACAGGCTGAGCTAGGAGAAATTGGTGTGGGAAATAAAAAACTACAGTACAGGTCCAACGCCTGGTAAATGAACAGATTTTTAACCTAGGCAGAGATCAGAGAGCTGGTAAATTATGTTCCTGCCCCTAGTTTGAGACCCTGTTTCCCTTTAATTTTTGCTGTTCAGGGCAACCTACACATATAGGTGTCTGCTCATTTCTTCTTTTTAGTTCTTTCAGGCAAAGGAGAACTGGGTGCAGTGGGAAAATCCTATCTAGCCTTGGACTTCTTCAGTAGTTGGGAAGGCTAACTTCACTCATAAAAAGAAGTGCTTCCCCAGCCATTTTTAAAACAGTGAGCCATCTGTCTTATCTGTGTACATTGGTCGAAAACAGGTAAGGCATGAAAATAGATTTTCCCACAAAAATAGATTTCTTTCTTTTTCCCCAAAGAAAATAGATGGCCCATAGAAATGTGCTATCAGTTTTTCTGTATGTTTCCCTTTCTTTTTCCAATAATTTGATTATGCTTTGTGATATAACACAGGTGAGCTCCATGGACACTCAACATTGATTCTGTATTCCTAAAGAGGAATTGTCACTGTCCTTGCCCAAGACAGAGTCACAGGAACAAAGTGTGTTGCAGTGGGAGGCTTTTTTTTCAGTGTGGATGGTACAAGAGTCCCCAAAAGTCACTTGCCAGCAGCAGAGTTCAGCTGGTAGCACATCAGGAGGCTCCTCGCAGAGGAAGGTGGTACTGTGGTGCTTGGTGTGATAAACAGCAAAGGGAAAAATTATGCTTTGTGAGGCAGAGGCCCAGTTGGCTCTCTTCCTTGATATTCACATCTTTGCATGGCATCAGCCAGTGGATTAAGAGATAAAGGCTGAACATTTATTATCTCACTCATCAAAACCAGTGTTTTTTAAAAAATCACGCACAAGCCTTCATTTCAGCTGAGAACCAAGAGACCAGTAAGTGATCCATACTTCTGGAAAAAGTTGAGTGAACACTCAGAGTAAAAGAGGATTGTTGAGAAGTCACTGTAGAATTTTCATTTAAAAAAAGAGACGTAAAAGGACAGATGTGCAAACAAAATAAAAATTCTGGAAATAAGTAATTTGTTGCTGAAGATTTTATCCTGCAGTTCTCAGTTCTAAACCATCTGGGCAGGTAGGAGCAGGAAGGGAAAAAAGAAACAAAAAGGTAGAAGGTGAATTCCTAAAATGCCATGCCATCTATTTTTATTTGATATACAAATGATAGCATCTATGTTTGGTTCAGAACTTGGATGCCATGTAAGGAAAGTTTGTTTTTCAGCTGAATCTTAGAGAAGATTATTAGTCCTGCTGTCACACTTAAAAGGGAGATGGCAAGTGTTAAAATTTTTGTTGTCAACTACAAGAAAAAGGGAAGAAATTCTTAACAATAAAATGCAGGAGATGAATTCTCAGAATTTGCAACCTCTTAACCAATGTCCTGATTCCCAGTATTAGATAGTATTTAGGAAGTGACTCGTAAGATTATACTCATATGAACAATTTTTTCTGTATTTAGGGCCCTACCTGTGTTCCTTCACTGTCTGCACTCTCAGTTCTGCCATTCTGAAAAAGTATTATGAAGATCATCAGCATAAGAAAGGAACATGAGGATTTAACAGCAAGATGCAAGAAACTGCTAGCTGCCCACGCTTTTAAAAACTTTGTGTAATTTCAGGTGCATTTGAGCAGCACTATCCCTTAAAAACAATTTAAGAACGAACAACTTCAAAAAGAATTACCGAAATGCAATCGTTAATTTGGAGAAATGTAGACAATACAGCATCCTACATCATATCCTGTGGGGTGGGCTGGAAAAACAAAAGTATCTAGATTCTTTCTCTTAGTTTTTGACATTTTTCTTTCAAAGGAAAAATACTCCTGGTGAAAAATACAGTCCCAAGCACTACTCCAGAGAGGATGAGCGCAGGTGTTCCATTTCTCACTCCGATGAGAGAACAGGACACAAATAATATTCTCCCTTTTACAAGAGGATTGTTTGTTCCTACTTTTTTGCCATTGCAAACCTGGAAGACTGACCTGCTTTCCTTGAGAATTTTTCATTTAAGAATTTTAATTATTGTTTAGAACATACTGTATTTTGCCAGGTAAGATTATAATAAGAAATTTAGATCCTATTTCCAGGAGCATCTTGGAAACTAAAGCAATTATTTCTCTAAATAGACTTCAGCTCTCAATTGCATATCGGCAGCAGCTGCTCACTGTTCAATACAATAGATGCCCTAGCCAAAGATCCATGCTTATACAGTTCAAAAGGGACAAGAGGCGTTCTTTTATTCAGATCTTCCCTGTTCCTATCATTGCACTAGGCTGGTGTACTTTTATGGGGAAAAGCGTAGTCGGCTAGAGACCTTCTCCTCTGCCTCCTTATTGCCATAGTACTTCTCACCCACTGAAGCACTAGATGTTCCAGATGAGACAGAAAACTCCAATGGACAGAAATGTCTTGTTCTTCAGTCTCTGCTCTTAGACCAAATCATTCCAAACTTACACTTGCTGCTTTAGAAGCCAAGAGTGGATTCACACAAGAAAGCTGCCCTCGTTGCAAGGGTTGGATGTACTTAGAGGGACATTTCTATCACCCGTGCCCTCTTGACATAATTCTCCCTCAGTTAAGGCCCCATGTCTTGAACCACCCCAAATGTCACACACAGCGAGATTATGAGTGGAATCCTACAAACTTTACAATCATAAGGCAGGAAAACTGTTTCTTTATATTGAAGATAGTGCTTAATTAAAAAAAACCATAGCTATATGGAGGGCACTTTAAAGAGTGGTTTGGTAGTTCAATTGACACGTGACGTGATATTGTTATATGATGTCATCTATGGAACATAACTTTTTTTCCCTGGGATTCTGTTCAGAAGAACAATCAAGATCCTGAGTCGTTCTCAACATTCCCACACAAGTGTTTCTCAGATCTATTCACTCCCTTTGATAACAAACACAAGGGACAAGGTATGTCAAAAATATGGACTTATCCTAGCAAGTCCTCAGTTTCTCCCTGAAAGTAACTTAAAAGAGGGAGAATTTGGGGGATTTAGTAGAATACAGTTTATGAAATTATATTTAACTTCCACATACTAGCAATTCACTGCTGATTAATAGATTACATTACAGATACATTACATTTATCCATACATTATCCAATACATACATCCATATCCAATACATACATCCATACATTACAGATAAAATACAGTTTTTCTCTGGCTATGGGTACATCAGTTTCTTGCTCAGCACAGTAATATCTAATATTCACATATTAATTCTTTAAAACATTTTTACACAAAGTGTGGTCTTCAGCGGCTCAGGGCCTGCTGGAAGTTAAATAACCACTGTAGCAGTTCTGCAGTGAATGCTGCTAGGATTGGTGCCTGAAAAACAGGATATCCTGTTACTGTGTTTGACCACCGCAGTGACTACTTGTAGAATAAGACATCTGAGAAATTCAGGATTTTTGGTTCATTATTTTAACCTGAAACCCAAAGACAAAAAAAGCAGACTAGATTCTTCCGTTAGATATCCATTCACATGGATCCCTACTCAGCATTGTTGGAGGCACCACAAAGACTTCTCTTAAAACAGTCATAGAAGAAACAAGCCTTACTCTGCAGGAAATCCAGGTAACAATTTCATCTTTATGGGTCAAGAAATTGCAAAACAAGCCCTAAAAGCCACTAGTCCAGTCCAGGCAGAAAAGAAGCATTGGTAACAGGGCAAATGGATGCCAACAAAGAACACATGCGCAACAATCCCAATTCAGTGTATTGATTGTGGGACACATAATGAAAAATGGGGGAAAAAACGCTTGGACATAAGGCAGGAGTGGAAGTGGCAAAGAAAATCTAACCACTTCACAGTCTGCACTGGAGTCCCTGCTGAACGAACTGTCAAACCTGACAAGAAAATGCTTCACTGAACTCAGAAAACTTTCATCAGTCAGAAAATGTTAACACTGACTGTGTCAACAGTCATGCATTGACTGCATTGACCCAAATCCACTAATTATTGAAAAGAAGTCACTGATTGTTCCCATTGGTAAAGTACTTACTGGTGTCTTCTCTCTTACCTCAAAGAAGATGACAAGTTGAGATGGGAGGATGAGACACTGAGCGTCTGCTGGGTGACTGAACAAAAGACGGGGAAGGGATAGATTCAGGTAAATAGTTTTGGAGGTCCTGCCCTTGACCGCAGAAGTCATGATTCCATCAGGTTGGTGGAAAAGAAAGAGAAAGCTGTAAAGAAGTCTCTGTGGTGTGGATCCCAGCAGCTGCTACCCACACATTTGAAACAAAAAGGTTAAAATGCAGGGTAAGGCTGGGTCAAGCCAAGCCAGCAGTGCTGACAGACACTCTGAGGAGGGTAAGCTTTCCCAGCAGAGGAACAGAGGGCTGTGGAAAAGGAGAGTGGGTGTATTGTCTTGCGAAAACATGCCTTTTTCTCTTGCTGAGGGCCCAGGATAGACACTGTGACCAAGCACCAGGTGGGAGAGGAGAGTCAGAGCAGTTCAGAGCTGGTGACATTCCCAAGATCCATGGCCACCGTACAGAGGGAGCTGTGCGCTGTATAGCAAGGGAGGAACCATACTTGGAAGGTAATTAAGTCTTTCTCAGCAAGTTTAAGAGCAGATGTCAGCTTGGCTTTGTATTTACATATGGAAATACACCTGGCATGAGTGAGGGAACCTGTCTCTTGGTCTCACATAAAAGAACATGTTTAGACTGCTCACAAAGCAGTGAGACACTCACTGTGATTACAGAAGACCTTACAGCTCCTCTAAATCTGCTGTTCAAAACCCACCCTGGGAAGAAATTGAAACAGAGTTTTTCCTTGTAACATCTAGTAAGGCATAGGCTGTCCCATGCCCCCAGGACCACCAGGAGCACCCCTGACTTACAAAAGGTAATATCCAAGAATGGTAGCTCAGTCCGAATGCACACAAATTGATCTGTAGCCCTAAAACCTGTTGCAGGTAACATTTGCTGCTCTTCAGTGTGTAACACAGCAATGGGAAGGGGGAGATGTATTCCACTGATGAGGGAGGGAGTATTTTGAAAAAGAACTGATGTCAAGTCATGTAAAAAGAAGCTGTGAATGTCAAATTGTCCATGATTGCCAACAGGCATGCAACACATGTCCTTTAAAGTGCTTGGGTAACAGGAAAAGAGAGGACATTATTTTATCATCAGGAAATAGGAGATAATGAAATAGATGCCAAATAAAGAATGCAAGTTGCAGCCTAATAAAACAGTTCCTCTTTCCTACCCCACTTTTTCCTTTCTAATTCTGAAACACAGTGTTTTGTCCAATATACAACTCCTTTTTCATTTCATTGGGTTTGAGAGAAAAAAACTACCAAACTAATATACCAGTCACGTGTATTCCATTGAAATATGAATGATATGTGAACTTTGCGTATTTGACATGATAAGGCTGCATAAGACTCCTTGAGCTGGAAATGGGTACTGCCCAACCCAGTGGAGCTTGATTCATATGCAGACTCACAAATGTTCCTTGAATTCTAAAACCAGCAAAGGAAGGTTTTTCACCTAAGCAGACTTGTGTCCAATTCCTCACTTAGCCCTACTTCTGTGAACAAAAGCATTTTCCCGTTGTAAAATTAGATGATGAACATTCCTTCCTTACAGAAGGAATCTCTGCCTGAGAAAAAAAAAATTTTGAAAAGTGCATGCCAAGTTACATAGAAGCTGCTCTAATCCTTGTTCATTGGTCATAGTTAGCCATCAGACTTAACATATCATCTAAGGGGAGAATAAATTGCAGGTCCCATTCAAAGCTGTGTGAAATTTCCCCTGCAATTTCTCTGTTTAATGTCTTTAATTTAAACTCCCTATCTAAAAAATATTAACACACTATGCATTTTCCCCCAAAGTAGATAATTTTTTCCTGAGTTTCCAAAGCTGACAGATGCTTGGAGCAGGTTCTCTTTCTTTGCACCTGTTTGCGGAGAACTCAGCCCTGCAAGCTAGATCTCAGTGCAAGTAAGAGTCAATCATTAGTGCAGACAGACACTTCCAATTAAAAAAAAAAACTTTGTTAAAAAATCCCCAAACCCCCAAAACCCAAAAACCAATACACCAAACTGTTAAAAAAAAAAGGTCACTTGAAATTTGTGTCTTTCTCCATTACCAGATTTCAATTTGAGGGGAAGAAAGTTCTGAGTGTTGAGGAATATTGTCTGTCAACTATATAGATTATAACAATAATACCTACTACAAGAGACAGACAACTCCAGTAATGACAAAGCTTTCAGCCATGGGAAATTTCCTATCATAAACCACTGGAATACGTGACTCTTCCTACATCATTTCTGCTCAACCTATTTGGAGATTGTCCCAGTACGCACTCTGCCAGCTCACAAACGGGAGCTGCAAACATATTCACAATTTCCTCTGTCTGGCATCTTTCAGTCCCACCTTTCCCCTCAGCTTCATTCAGACAGCTCAAGCTTCTCATTTAAAGCAAAAGCCCCACTCCACCTCCACACGAGTATTAACAACACTTATTTTTGCACCAACTCTTTCCCTTGCACCGCCACTGAGACGTTTGCTGGATGTGACAGCCGAAGCTGACCCATCTCTTCCCAGTGCCTCCCAGGCTCAGGATGCACCAGCTCACTCCCACGTGGTTCATTTCCTCCTCTATCTCGGTTTCAGCACCTCCCACTGACCTCGGCAGGAGAGTAAGAAGCATTGACTATATATAGTAAGGCGCTGAAACGTTTCTCACATAATCTGTGTGGGCAGGAGGTGGGAGAAGAGAACATTGAGAATTGCACCCTGCTTGGAAGGAAGCACATTCAGACTTGCCTCAAAAAAGTTGCTCTTCCCAAACATCAACAGTTTTAGTGTAAATACTTTGGAATATACGCTCATTTACTGGGTGACTTGTAATCTTGAGCCATTATGCATCTCTGAATGGTCTTTTAGTTATGGACACAATGTTTTAGTATCTCCACAGGGAAAAGGCAAAAAACAAAAACTACATATTACTCTAAATTTGAAGTTTATCTTAAACATCAATTACTATAAGTGTCATATAACTAATGCCAATTCTCATTGTACCACTCAACTTCAGACCTTACTGAGAAACTGTTTTCCTTCTGAGGAACTAACAAAAAAAATCCAAAACAACCAGACAACAAACCCCCACCGCACAGTAAAAGGTTTTTAATAACAGATTTCAAAATTTGAAATTTTTCATCTGTCTTGTGTTTCCTTTTTCAGCCATTCTCTCTCACCTACTCCGTGCTCTAAATATTCACCAGACATGAACAATTTGCATATAATTGTAATTCTTAATAATTCAGCAACAGAAATCCATGGGATTTTTTCTTTTTTTAAACTACTTTCTCCAAAATTGCTTTTATCATTTTGTAAATCCTCCAGCTGCACTGGAAACAGCCTTGGCTGACAGAGACCACTCCTAAACTGCCTTTCTCATACACCACATACATTGCCAAAAAATGGACTGCAGTGGTTGTTTGCAGCACCCTAGCACGTACATGTGGCAGTGTTGGAGTTAGTTTCTCACCCTTAACTAATGCAGCAAGTGGTAATTTTGGAAGTGATAGCTTTCTCAGCTCAAAAATGCTGCCATTGAAACAGAGTTCTGCACACACTTGGCTGAGTCTTTTCCCATCTAAGAGTCTTGCTCTCTGCATTACACACAGACCTTTAAGCCCCCTACTTCATCCATACAGACTGCTGTGAGGTGACACCGAGGAATAAGCAGCCTTAGGCTTGGATTCTGACAGTACCCAACCACTGGTCCTATGTAGCTTGAGACTACACCTTTGCCTCTGAATTCCAACCTTTTTCCTGGAAGCAAAAGCCTATTAAGTGTCCTGCAGACCAGAGGCATTCAGGCACAGACTTTCTCTGGAGCACAGATACAGTCTGGGTATGAGAACAAGCACCTTGGAAGCATCCCCTCAATGAGCTATGTGAAAAAGGTGAGCTAATACATAGGTTATGAAGACTCATCCTTTAAAATCCAACCCTTCCACTGTTGACTGCAATAGCATTCTGGATTCTCTAGGGAAATAATGCAAGCTATAAAATAGCGCACTGGGTCAAAAGTAAACTTTTAAAGAAATAAAAAGAAAAAGAATCTAATCAGAAATCATGATCAGCTATCCTCTTATAAGCTGATCTTATCAGGGTTGAGTCACACCAACTATAAACTAATCTCCAGGAAACAAGCACCCCCTTTACTCTTGCTCTGCAAACTCTTTGCAAACAACACCTCTCTTTTGCCTGTGTAAGTGCCACACAGAGACCACGTGAAACAGTAGGGAAAGCAAAAAGTAACAGTGAGGCATCAGCCAAAATGATGTTCTGAATTACTACCACATTATTCTTCAAACAGATATTCCTCCAATAAGATAAAATTTGCTTGAGTTCTCCATTAATCCTTTAATTCTGCTTGTGCAGCTCAGGTGGAGCCATGAGAGCTCCACCTCCCATTTTTTCCCTCAGAGGATTCCCCTCCTCATGGGGATCCTCCACAGCTGGGGAGCTGGCATCAGCTTTTTCTGTTTCCTGTTCCTACAGCAGCTTTAGTACCTCCTGCACTGGATCAAATGCTACAAGGCATAGTGGGAAATCATGGACCAGAGAGGTGGGGAGGACGCACCTTTAGGAGGAAGCAGAAGCAGAAGCTTTTCAAAGGATGAGAGAATGAAAAGGCCAGGTAGCAGATCACTAGAGGAGAAAATACACTCTATCTTTAGGCCTTTAGATGATAAAAACAATGTGCAGAAGCCACACAGCTGTAACTAACAGTTTTCAAGGTACAGACACACAAGAAAAAAAAATAAATTAAAAAACCTCAGGCTTTAGCTGATGTTCAGAGCAGTTCCTGGCAGCTAGCAGAATTAGAAGCGCTGCAAGAACCTCAACAGACTCACATATTTAAAGGGATAATACTGAAATGCTACATGATGGGCAAAGAACTAAATAAAAAAGTAAATTTGCCATAAGAAGAGAAGACCAAGGGCATGATTCAATAAACTCCATTATAGCTATACACCTGAAGAACTAGCTACAGGTCAGATTTGAAAATCAGTGCTTAATAAGTTTTCTCAAAACAAATTACAGCAACAGCACATGGATGTACCTACAAATCAATCTTACTCCCCTCCTGAAAGAAAACCCCAAATATTAAATCACTATGATATAAATTTAATACTAGATTAATATTTTTGTGCTTCTCCTGAGTATGGAGAGGAGGACTATCATTCCCCATTGTCTTGTCTCTTGTAGACCCCGTGAAAACCAAATGCAGAGGAGACTGGGTGCACTGCTCTATCTGTATTACCAAATATCCGAGTGTGAAATATTTCCAGTGGAGACTGTCCTCTGCTTGTGTATTTCCTGATGGGGATTATGCATAGTATCCTGCAGCTCTGTAGTGTCTTAAGGATATACTACAATTATGTATCATAAACACACTCACGGGAAAGTATGCATTTTTTATTTTGGATTAAAATCCTGCTCCAATGAATTTGCTGTCCAAGTTTCTTCCAGTTTCAATGGAGATATTTTTAAATGCAGTATTTTGTGGTCCTTGTCATTTCTAGCTAATACAAGTCTTCAGGAATGTGCAATACAGGCTAATTTTAATTCTTGAGTTCCAAAGTCAGACTTTGGGGGCATGTGCAAAGAAAAGTCAATACACAAAACTAAGCTGCCTTTAGTGTTAAGCCTCACTAGATGTGTGAATTTGGGCAACAATCTGATTTTTTTTGCCTTAGTTTCCCTAAAATTAATGTTGGGCTGTATTGATGAAAAGTCCTGCAAAAAGAACAAGTAGTTATTATCGCAATATACTAATTAACCCTTCAGGGAACTGTAAGAAAAGCATAAAAAGTGGCCTAGCTTGTGATCTCCCAGCTGGACTGACCTGAGACACTTTGGCAGGGCAGCATAGGAAAGCTTTGGATAGATTCACAAGAGGCACTGGAGCACACAAATCCAGCACGTATGTGCTACTGGTATCCATTCCATTCAACACCAAACTCTAACCCTACTGATATTTTTGTTTCTTCCAGGCAAACCCCTGATCCCCAGGCACATCTTACGACTGCTAGAGTCCAGATCCCTCTGAGCATCTATGCACTTCATTCCTGCCAATCCATGGTGGGATTCATATTACTTTATGTCAACAGCTTTTAGTACCGTCAGTCCTATACAAAAGGACAAATGGCTGTAGTAGGCTCATTTTACACACTGAATAAATTAAATAAATTGCTCAGCCAGAATACAGAAAATGCAAGTTTAGATCCTACCCTGAGAGTTGCAGAGCAAGCACTTTGAATCCATTGCCCGGATCTGCTGAGGAGACAGTTTCCCTGGGTGTGATCTAGAGGAAGAATGAGAGTGACATTTGCAAATTGGTCATTGCTCATGGTTTCCATACCTGCCCTGTCATGGTTTAATTTACAAGAAGAGAAGTGATTTTGAGGTAAATATTATTTCACTCTTGAAGAATGAGCATGGGATAGTTTCACCATCTGTTTCCATCTGAGAGATTTGAGAAGTTTGACTGTGTCTTTTCTTTGCTACAGTGCTGCTCTGGCATCCATTTCAGTAAATTCCCTAGTAAAAGACATGGAGACTACAGGAGAGCTTCAAAATTACTGAAAAGCTATTTAACGCGTGAGGAGGTGTGAGGAGGTGTGAAAACAGGAAGCAAGGTGCAGGTGACGGAGGACTCCATGGCACTGCCATTCAACTTGTACACAGCTCAAAGCTTGTAGGCACACTGTGTGTTCATTCAATGCAGTATTTTTCCATATGACATCTCACATTACTGAAGCTGGAGTCAGTTTGGATGTGCATGTAAGCAACTGGAGGTTTGCAGTGTGGGTGGTCATATGCTGCATGGGCAGTATCACCTTCTGTTGGATACAGTCAGAGAGCAGTGTTGAATGACACATCAACCGGGATTGACTACCCGGGTACTAATGACAGCTTAACTGGCATTTCCTAGATTTTTAGTGCATTCACTGTTAGGAAATCTAAAAGAAATTAACTTTCAGTTAGCATGTTATTTTTTATGAAAAAAGCCTCACAATAAAAACCTTACCAAATAAATTGTTATAGATATTTACCAAATTCTTTGCAGGGACAGTCTTTTTGCTGCTGTGAAGAAGTAAAAAGAAAAAAAAGAGCTGGTCATTGACCTAACCTATCAGTGTGCCTTAAAAATCATGAAACAGCAGAAAGAAAAACTTTGTACCTGACTGCCTTCTCTCTGTCTCTATTGGTTCCTTTGACAGCATTCAGTTTGATTGATCCCTTTCCTTCCTCATGCCACCACAAGAGAATAAGTTTCTAGAACCAGAGATGAACCAGCACCCCTCTTGTGAGCAGTGATCAGATTTGTTCCTGAAATATGTCAATAATAATGACAAATAAACATGGGCTGATCAGCTTTGGCAAGTGTAGAATCATTTGCCTTCCCAAAAGCCGTTTCTGGCCTTCCTTTGCTCATGATTGTAACTGATGGCAATTCTGTGCCATGTGTTCTGGGATGATCCTGCTTGGGCAGGGAGGCTGGACCAGATGATCCACTGTAGTCCATTCCAATCTGACCCAATCTGTGATTCTGTGATTGCTGCTGATAGTAAAGTCTAAATTTTTCTGGAGAAAAAGAGTGGCACTTCTAGATTGTTTTGCGTGCAGTTAGTAAATGAGTCAGCACCTTGTTGTAAAACAGTAGTAACTTCAAGTGTGCTGAATCACAGTTTCAAAGGTACTCTAAGGTTCTCTTATCTGCACAGGCAACACATTTTCTGTTTGCTTCAGCAGAGAGGCTATTATTCTGAGACTGAAAAAAAAGGGGTTGTGGTCTCGTGTCTTATTCTGAGATCAGCATTTAACTGTTTCGGTGCATTGCATCTGCATCTTCTCTTGAGAGTTTTAATACATTCTTCTAAATTATGGCTAAAATCTTCCAGAGGTAAATATACAGCCCACCCATGTTGTCACAGGCTTTGTTAATGAATGTGGGCAGGGAAAAAAAGAAACTGTGAAAAAGAAACGGAATATTTAGTATAGATTTAAAAAAAAAAGAAAATCTTTGAACATGAGGCATTATTTCTTCTGGAATGAAATTTTCCATTCTTCAAATGTTCTACTCCTACAAAACTCAGCCCCTCCTATGCCACCTTGACCTTCCCATGTGTCTCTCTGACACTCTCCCCTCCTCTTGCATTCTTCCCACATCCCTTGCACACTTAGCTACGACAGAGGCAGTGTGCTCAGTGTCTGCCTCTGGGCGACACATGTTGGCAGCCTGGCAATAAGCACACATTGCCTGGTCACCTGCCCTCTGCCATTAGTTTGGATTCTTTTCTATGTACAGGCATGAATTCCTTAAAATGGCTGGTAGGAACTTAATATATCTTGTGATCCCTACATCACATCAACTTTAGCTGAAACTCACCAACCAGTTTGCCTGCTGCCTAAGGTGGTGCAGGAGCACAGCCCCATAACCGTCATGCTCTTAAGAAGGAGGCCAAGAATAAAGGAAGATAACTATAAACTCACTGCAGATGAGGAACACAGTAAATTTAGGTACTATAAAAATGAGATTAAAGTTCAGCAAATGTGTTAATCCTACATTGGCTAAACCTGCACTTCACAATCTTTCTTCATTTCCCTGATTTTCCTGACAAGGTAAGGACAGCAGTGTTCTAGAGGAACCAAGAGCAATAAGTGCTTTGGCTGTTTTTTTTCTCCCTCTCTACAAACTGTCCTGTTCCAGATGAAAACAAATCCAAGGTTTTTTTCACCCCATGGTGGGACTTCATTATATCACATTTTTTCCTTCATGAGCCAAACCCTCTTTGTGTTGTAACCACTGGCAGGAGTGACTTCACTGGGAGAAAGAGGTTCCTGCATCCATACTGCCAAGTGAGTTCAGAGTTGGGGCTGTGAAGTTGTTCTCAACACCAGGGCTCTTTTCCAAACTTGGGAAATCAATCCCATGCAATTTTCCCACAAGCTCATGTGTGGAAAGCACAAACGTATTTCCCTGTAGAGGTAAAAGTATGCAATCACCCTATCTACTTTAAAGATATAATAAAGTCTGCACTTTAGCATTCATTCTATAGTCCAGTGCTTTGGTATTAATCATTTTGTTGCTTGCTTTTTACTCCGGGATTACTTTGGTAAAATCTTCCCTTCATATCCTCAAAGGAAATCAGAATAAACGATTGCCAAATGCCACATTTCCCATTGGGAAACAGCATTCTCAGCCATCTGAACTCTTGGTGTACCACCGAACAGCAAGGCTGTGCTGCAGATAGTATTTATAGTACATTTTATGAGACCAAGAGTTGTCAGTTAAACCACTAGAAACTAATAAATGGGCCTAGTGTCATTTGAGCTGTCAACAGGATATAAGCTGATGTAAGAGGAACACCTACATTTTGTAGGCTTCTTTTCACGAATCAATGTACCGTTGATAGTCATGCTTGACTTTGTAGGAATGTTTTGAGTAAGGAATATAGTAATTTCCTCCATTGCAAACATAATGATCATCAGACCACTAAAGGACACTCACTCTATAGGCATGCCTAATTCTAGAATATGATCTTGCTCAGAAAGCTCTGTTTTACCGTAAGAGCTCTCACATACTCTAGGGTTTTTTTTTCAGTGAGAGAGCTAGCAATAGAAGAACCAAAACATTGAAAACTGTCTCTGTGATGGAAAGGGTGAATGCTAAAACACACAGAAGAGGGAAATATTATTTCATTTAAATAAACAGAAAACACCTTTGAATTAACTTACATTTTTTCAATGTGTTAAAGCCAATGAACACATTGTCTAAAGTGTTGTAAAATTGCATTTTTGTATACATATATATATATTTATATATAATGTGTATATATGCATAACAATAGTGAATTCTTCTTTCAATAAAATAAATCAAATTCTCAATTGATGTGACTTCATTCTTTGTCCCTTCACTCCTCCCTGAATCATGTGCTGTGAAAGTAACTACTTTACGCAGCTGCTTGGAAGAGGTAGGTAAGTGTCCAGAGGCAGAGGTTCTCATCTCCCTTCTATCATAAATGCAGAGCACCAAGAAACAATGGATGAAATAAAAGTCCACAAGGTTTGAACCTGCCAATTTCAGATCAAGTACTCTGACAATAGATATGAATCTAATTCTTTGTTGGTTCTACTTCTGGTTATCATTAATACTTATATGCATGATCAAAGAAAATCAAACTGATTACACATCCCTAGGATAAAATGCAGTTGAGTCAGTTTCTGAAAGTTGAAAAATTTCAAATTTTCACTGACAGAACAGGCTGACGCTCTTGTAAGCTAAAGTTTTGAAAGTTTAACACAAACATTTAAGTGTACTCCATCCCATCCTAGAATTACAAGATAAAGTGCAGATGGCATCCCGAAAATGTAAATTACTATCTGCTCAGAGAACATGTGCTTTTAAACAAAGGCAAAGATTTCCCTGAAAAGGGAGGCTAAGGAACTTGCCTGTGCACACACTTATCAAGAAGAAATCTGTGCCGTGTTCTTTTCAGTTTGGAATCGGAAACATATGCGAAAAATATGGTGGGAAAGATTTTTCTAGAAATATATCAGCCTGTTTGAAAAAAGGAAGTAGTGAGACTCTCAATAAGTAGCAGAATTTTTAATGATTTCTGCTATTCAAATTTAGATAGGGTTCCGATAAAAGTTCCAGCGAGCCTTTTAGCTATGCCTTTCCTCATTAATTCTCTCTTCTTCAACAGAGAGAAAATATTGCACTGTTCAGTATGAGCCCTGAACTTATGTTGAGTTGATCTTAAAAAGACAGGCATTTGAAGAAACTTATGTTTAAAGCTAGGAAGGATGAGTTCATTGTCAAGAGCCTCTATTCCTATGATTTGCCAAAATAAAACACACTGACAAAGAAGAAAGCCAAATCTCAGAGATAAAACAAAAATTTTAGATTTCTTCCACACTGGACTTGAGATATTAAAGAAAATAATAAAAAAAAGAAAATATGAAGAGTTCACTTCTTTCTGATATAGCAATATTTCCAGCACACCTGAGATTTTGCAGTGGTATTTATCGGATCATGCGAGACTATGGCTGGGAGTGACAGCTGACTTTAAGTCAGAATTCCTGGTAGGATGGAGCCCCTCTTAAGACTCACAGGTCGTGTTTGCATTTGCATTTGGAGATAGAGCCCTCTAGCATGAACTGACTTAGCCAAGACAGCTTCAGCCCAGCAATGCTGCAACAACAGCAGAGACTCCAGGTCAGGCTTGCCCTGGCTGCCCCGGGGCTCCAGGCAGATCGCTACAGCCCACGGCAATCGACGTTTTGCTGACTCAGCGACAGTGGCAACTGGTACTCGAGCTCGACTGAATCAAGGCAGAGCTGGAGCTGTGATCACGCACAGCACGTCCCAGCTGTTGTGCACAGAGTCCATACAGCTTGCTCTGGGCTCGACTGATTCTGCTGGTAGGGAGAATCTTCTTTATAAAGAACATCTCTGGCCAAGGCCCCTCTTTGACCAGACAGAGAGCACAATACAGCTATTATGCTGGCTTCAATCCAACGTAGGAATCCTCTGATGTGAAGAGGAGTTGCAGGCTTTCTTTGGCCTGCAAGCTGAGGCTGAATTACAGGCTTTCTTTGGCAGTCTGGTATGCAGGGATGCAAACTTGATTCCATGTGATTCCTTCCTCCATCCCGCATTAAGGCAAGGCGCTTGTCAAACACCTTTATGGAAAGCCCTGCCAGTCTAGGTGTGTGAAGCTGGGTGGCCCATCTATGCTTTGCATAAATATGTGATTTTTTCACAGGCAAATGAACACAAGGAGTTATCACTAAATATATTTCTTCTTGTCCTTTTATATTTCTTGAATTCTCTTTGCAATAAAATGAAATGCAGATGCCTTTATGATAGTCATATTGAAACTAGAAATGCTCATTACTAGACACAAATGACTGATATTTAAAACTGCATGCTATTCCTCATTGTGTACCAAACTGGAATGAGTCACTATCTGGGACATTTATCCTACATCCACAGTCTAGCTCCCACTTGAAAGTATGTAGCAGGAATCAGGATCTCCAAAAAGTACCTGATACCACAAGGTACTTCTGTCCCTAGATGAAGAATTAGGGTATACAGGCAGAAAGCTACATTTGCAGAACAAAGGCACTGACACGTTCCCCTTGTTACTTGGCAGAGCTCGCCGCTCTGACTGGGGCACTCAAATCCTTACACCACGCATGCAGAGAAATCTGTGCACAGCACAGCACCCCACAAGAATCGCTGGCTGAAGTGCACAAAAACTGCCAAGGAGGAGAGTGCAGCTGCAGGCCCAGCTAGGAGAGCAGGAAGTGTTTTTCCTACAAGGAGAAACCTCTCCCCCTGCCCCTAGAACACACTATGGAGATGTGGACTGGGGATTTGAGACAAGCACCTCGTCATTAGGTGTGCAACCTTACTTGTAACTAAATGCTCACAGGGGTCTTTCAGAATGCAAGTTTTCTTCATCTGTGAGGACTCAGAATGGGCAAGGGAAAAGGACTACAGTGAGTCATCCTGTCCAACTTCCCTCCTTAAGCAGGGTCATCCTACAGCACATTTCACAGGATTGCATCCAGAAAGTTCTCGAAATATCTCCAGATGCTCAACTCAAACCTGCTTCTCTGGAGAAAGTCCCTTGCTGGTCAGACATATGTCAATTTGTATCTAAAGCTGTCTCAATTCCATGTTCTGTTTTCAATGGGTTAGGGAAATATTTGTGGATCAAAAGATGTCTCCCTAGCTTGGAACCTCCGTCTCCAAGCTGGAGAGAAATCTCAGTGGCTACTAAATATTAAATGTGTAAACATACATCAACTAGATCTTCTCTTATCAAGTTCTAAACTATCCACTTGATTTCACAGCAGAAACATTTTCATGTGCTTTTAGATATCTTCAAACTGAAGACTAAGATGATTCATTTTTGTTTCTTCACTTGCGGGAAATTTCTTTGAAATTAAGGCATAGAAGAACAGATCACTGGTACATCAAATTGCTGCTTTAAGAGGAAGAAAGTGAATCTAAGTGTGAGTGAATTGTCATATAAAAAGGAAGTAATAGGAGAAATAGAAAGCAAAGAGTATTTCAGCAATTTTTTAAAGTATTTTCCTTTATTTGGTTACAAGGATGGATTTACTTTAAAAATGACTAAGTTTTCAATGGAACAACTATCTTAAGCAGTTATCTATCTAGTCTCTACCATCTAGCTACCAATCCACTAGTTTGATTCTTTTTCACTTACTTGCACAGCTTGCAGCAGACTGACTGCTCCAGGGATTTCACTGCCTAAATTCTGTGACTTTAGTGAGAAACTAGCTCGGCAGTCTTCTTTATCAATTGGTATCACAGTGTGATATTATACCTTTGGCTCAGTTTTCAGTGCAGACATGGTTCAAGTACATGATCTATCTGCCAGCAAAAGGGCCTGTTCCAAGCCCACAGAAGTCAGGAACAGCCTTTCTGCTGATTGGCCACATCACAATTAAATAACGTTCTAACACAAATAAATCAGAATATTTAACAGGATGTACAAACGCTAAATTAAGACAGATCTCTCTTGAGGAGGCTTTTTGGTCATAATTTTAAAGTCATGTCTTTGAAAGAAGAGGTCAGGCTTTAGGCCATGGCATTGTAAGTCTACCTTACATCCAATAAGTTATATGTTAGTCACAGGGTTTATCTGAACAATTGTTTTTCCAGCTCCTAACTACAGTACACATCCGAAAGAAAAGACTACTCAGTTCTTTATAGAATTTCATGAAAAAGAATACTTAGAAATACCAAGGTGGTACTCAACACACTGCTCATTCCAGCCGTCAGAGTTCAGAACACAGTCAGTATGCAAGTTACTCCAGATGGTCACACCAAACGGTATGGTTGTTACTGGGGCAGATGTATTCTCTTCCAGTTTTAGTTCTTATATGCATGATATCCTTTTGCTCCACCTCTTGAAGCTAATGTCCAAAGTACAAACAAAAACCAAAACTCCAAACCAGTTCCTGTGTTTTGCCTCACAGCATTTCAGACAGTTTAGTGAGGTTGGGTTTTCCTTTTTTTCCTTTTCTGTTTCAGTTTGTGGAACGGGGGTAATAGGCAACACACACACATTTTTCAGTAAAGCTGTCTCTAGATAACGTGTGTGGGATTTGCAGGTGGTCAGTATTTGCTTGACTCTGCAATCAAAGGTTATCAATTAATTCAGTAGCAGCAAAATTTGTCCATAGATTTTCTTGGTTTTCTGCAAACCCAAGACCATCTCTTTATAAAGCCATGGGGATTTTGCCTTTGCCCTTAGTAGAAAGAAACTTTTACATAATATGCCTATACACCTATCTTTTCCTAGCTGTTTACACACCCAGGCACTTGCCTCTTTTTGACAAAGTGATATTTGTGGTCTGCCCTTTAACTCACACTCACCTCTACCCCCCTTCCCTTTACCTTCCTCTGCTGTCACCAGTCATTTTACCCTCATCTCCACTTCTTCCCCCAGTCGTATTTTCCAACCACATCTCCCTCTTTCTCAAAGTTGTCAGGGTTCACCACTTTGGTTGCACTCTTTCCCACACTGTCAGCATGCTCATTTCCTGTCCTTCAAACCTTGATCATCCCTTACTGCTTCTTCCTTGAGTAAGGAATTTACAGATAAGTAGTTATGAATCATGGATGAAGGCTGTGTCAAATGTGGGCCCTGATGAATATTCCGCTTCAATAGGTTTTGTTGGAGCAACTGTGTGGCGTGGAAAGGCTTGTCAGCCTGGCTGTGGTGATAATGTCATGAAGGAAAGCAGCAATATGTCCCAGTCCTGAGCTTCCCCAGCACTTGGGAAAGCTCCCTTTCCTCAGGCAACTCTGCAGCCTCACTGAGGCCACCCCCTCTCCCTTACTTCTTCCTCTCCAGCAAAGTCATAATATCTGGAAAAGAGATAGCCATTTGGTAGGCCTGCTTATGTGCATATTTAGTGGGATAAGCAATTAACAGAAACTCCTAGCGTGGTGAAGTTAAGTGCATGTGTAATTATTCACAGAGTGAGGCCCAGCGACTGCTGCCGCTCTGGAAAATGGCGGCGCTGCCTGACACCTCCTGGTCAAGACTACTGTGGGACGCTCCAGGGAACACACGGGGCTCACAGCCAAAGAGAAAAACTCAACCCACCCTCTACTGTGTTAGACATCCTTGGTTATAACAAAACATAATTATTGAATCAAACTTGTTTACTTAATGACAAGAAAACCAGAATTGAAACGAATTTAACTCGGAGAAAGCCTTAAGGAAGAATCCGTTATGGGGTAATTTTTTTTAAGACTAACTTAATATAAATTTTCAAGCAAGCTTTCCACAGGCCCCTACTTTAAAGAAACCCACCAAACCAAACCAGTATAAAGCACGTACCTTTGGGCAGCTGGGAGAGCTGTGTTGCTTGGGACGGAGCCTCTGGCCCGCTGCTTTCCAGAGGCACCGCGCCTCAGCACAGCCCGGCCGGAGCTCACCTGCCGCCCCTCAGGGCAAGGGCACCGAGGGCCTGCTGGCAGCTGGGGCCGCCTGCGTGCCTACAGCGGAGCCCTGGCCTGTGGGTGCAGGGCTGGGCAAAGCCCGTAAAGACCCGTCAGTGGTCTGACATCATTTTACAGGAGAGGATTTTATTTTCATTTTATTCCCTGAGGGGGGAAAAGAATCACCAGCACAGGGTTTGTCACCGCTGCAAAATGGCTGCCCCCGGGAGAGTGGGAGAGCCCAGGCAGGGCTGCAGTGCCCAGCTGGGTACTGCCCCCGAGGAGGTGAAATGTCACTGCCAGGGCTGTGTGCTTGGCCCAACACCTCCCCAGGAGCCATAGCCCTGTGGGGTGGGATGCATGCCTACGACATGGCAGACAGGCAGGGAGGCCTGCTGTTTCCAGGAGCTTATCCTAGAGCCGGTGTATTTGCTCTCTCCTCATAAAGAAGCAAGATGAGATGCTGTCTGCCCTTCTCTCCTGAGTGAGAGGCAACTCTCTCGTAGTTTCTAAATCTGCCTTTAAAATCCATTTTCCATGCAAAATGGTGCTCCCTTCAGGCATGTTCATGGCTGCCCACAGTGTGCAGTGACAGGCTCAGTCATGTACAGCTCTAGCCAAAGAGCATCCTGAACCACATGTTTTTATTTTGTGGGGTTGTTTTGTGAACTATATCCTGATGTCTTCTAAACACTTCAGGTCTTCAAAGACCTCAGGCAGAGAGGTGAGACTCAGGTCTCCCAGGGAAATCCCTGCTGGTCTGGTCCCAGCTCTGCACAGATGTAGGGGATGTCATCTTTCCTTCTCTGACTAAAAACAGTGACATCAAACTGCTTGCTCTTGAAGAAAAACAAAACCAAAAACAAATATAAAGGAAGAAAAAAGACAAGAGCACCTACCAGTTTAAAAAATTGTCTCTGATGATGTTTCAATGGAAGTTAGGGTTTTTGCTATATGCCAAAAGGATACAGCATACCCTGCTACATGCTGTCATTAATAAACTAGTCTGTGACAGAAATGGTATCCCCCTACATGTCTCTGTCAATGTTGTGCAATAATTTCCACTCTAACCCACTTTTCTCGGTCACCTTCCTAAACTGCTTGTGCAAATTTTACCCTTCAGGGTAAAAATTTCCATGCCTGACCTCTGCAGGAAGCTACAATTTTTTGGAATTATGAGGTAAAACTGTCTTCTGAGAATCAGAGAAAAGCAAAACGCACTGCTCTGTATAAAAATAAACCTGAACAAACCCCACCCCAAAACAGAATAAAAAAAAAATTTCACTGCTTTTTCACAGCTCTGGGGATGGTGTAAAAAAATCATTATGAAAAGAGTCTTGTAAAAGAGAATAATATTGCCTATGCTGGGTTGGACTTCACCGAAACATGCATGTATCTGCATGCTTTAGTAAACAGCTGAATTGTGGGTTTATAAGCTTGTGTACATATGTAGTGTACAAAGTCCATACTTTAGACACTATGTATCCTTTTATGGATATGTTTATACATACATATAATAAAAACCTGCACGGCTATGCACAAGCGTGTGTTCTCCATACAGATACTGTATATGTAAGTTTGCAAGGTACCTACTAAGAATCAGGTTTGTTGAGGGGAGGCCATGCAGTGCATGGCAAAGGCACAGCTGGGATGTCTGTCACACACCAGCCGAGTTCCTGTCTAGACTGCCTAAGGTAGGCAGCGGTTCAGAAACTACAGTCAGGGTCACTGACTGAGGACCCACTGAATTTTATAATTTCTCCTCTACTTATTTTGAAAGTTTTAGGATGGTGGTTTCTTAAAGACTGCAAACACCTATGGGAGGAAGGCCTTGTTATGTTGGCACAGATAATGAATGTATCTTCCCCAGCTGCTCGCCTCCTTAGATGCCAAGGCTCCGCCTTAAGCACAGACAAGCCAAGCTCAGGCAAATATCTAGCAGGCAAGATCTTTTCTTTCTTTTCTCAGAGCAAGGAATTTTTATGCAAGGTGGTGAATCTTTGGCAAGCTTCAGAAGGTGAAATAATTCCTTTTAAACTACTGTTTTTCTGTTTTAATTTCCTAAGAATTTCTGTTGAAGGATTTTGCTAGCAGAAGCTTGATTATGGTTAAAAACTGAGAAAATATTTGCCGTTGTAAGTGGATCAAATCACTTGGAAAAGAAATTGCTCCAGACAGCCTGCCAGCAGGCGATGTCTGCTATAGCCACTGCTGCTCCCTCTTGCTTCCTTGCTGTCACCCCCAGGTAAGCCATGACCTGGGAGAGATGTTGACTTCAGTGACGTGCAGTCCCTTCAGATTCATCATATCCGCTGTGCTTCCGGTGTTATTGACTGGCTCTTCTCTGCATTTTGGGGCATTCTTATGAGCACAATTCTTCTTAAAAACAACTAATTTGGAGTTAGCGCTGATGTCATTACTGACATTATGCTCTTTCCATTTTACATTGCGTATCTCTGCTTGTAACTAAAAATGGCACAGTTTTACATTTAATTTTAGAAATAATACTGAGTCACATAATTCCCTCCTTCTATTTGCAGTTTCTTAGCTTCTCTTCTGCAAATACAAAAAAGCATGCCTTTTACAAATCTGTTTCAAGAAAAGACAGACAGAAGTTATTTTCAAGTAGATTATCTGAAGCACCAACAGTTGGTCTTATTCTAGCCATACTGAAATAATTCTTTCTTTGGCTTTAGTGTCTTTTATTTAAATAATAAAGAGTAAGAGAAAATGCTATCTCAGCAAAAGTCCTTTCTACCATGCCATCAGACCACGCATGGTTAGGAGCCCATGAATTTTCTCCAGTTTCAGGCTGAAGCAAAGATCCCCTGTCCTGACTGTGCCCCTAGTGGGGTGTCAGTCCAGGCTCTGACCAGTATAATTCCTAGAACATCATGTAATAGGAGCTTCCCATCTTTGGAGAGGGCACTTCAATCCAGAATGAAAAGTGTGTCATAAGAGAATATTTGAAATCAGCACTGGCTCTGTTTCTACAACTGTTGTGCACATGCTATACAAATTCTATTGACAGATCTGGCATCTTACAAATATTTGTCACACACTCTTGACAGTTTTGTATTCTTTGTTCTCTGACCGTACAAACCTCATGACAAAATGAAACATGGAAAAGTTGTCTTAAAGTATTTACCAAAACTTCAAACAAACAAATAAGAAAAAAGAGAAGGCTTATAAAATTCCATTGCTCTAATTCTCTGGTTCAAGTATTACTAATAAGGAAGTTTAGTGAACAAGAAAAGCTTCTGGACTTCATATGAGAAGGCTTTTCAAGATTAAAAAATTTTATTTTTTGGAAGACCCAACCTTTTGGGCCTTCCTGGTTGTGCCTTGTGTGTTCTGTTTGCAAGGGACACATGCTGTATGTTAGAAATAATGCCTTCTCGTGGAGGGTAAACAGTTTTATAGAGATTAATTAAATTAATCCAATTCTAAATCACAAAGATTTCAATTAAAGTAATCAAATGGCCCAAATTAAACATAAATTAATCACCTTGTTTAATTGGGATATCCACAACTCTTTCATGGTTCTATCATTTTGAAATATTATAGGCAATTTGTATTTGTGAATAGGACTGAAGAGTTTCCTGACCACTGGAGTTGAGGTGGAATGGGCTGATAACAAAGTATCTATTAAAACATCATTGGAAAAAGCTCTATAGTTGGTACATTGGCTCAGTTAATTTCTATAGATTTTTTAATGCTGTTGCTGGAAGGCTGGTGTTGGAGAGGGAGAGAGAAAGAATGCAACTCGCTTTTCTGTACTTCATGGATCCTTAACCCTTATTTAAAGACGACTTTGGATTTTAGACCAAATAACTGTTCTTGTAATTATATCAAACAGTTAAAAAAAAAGCTAGTTAATGATGTTCAACATAAGTAATCATGTTAAATAGTGAAATTTAATTTCTTAAAAACTTAAATCCTCATATCTTTTGGAATGCATTGTACTGTAGGATGTCTGAGTAAATTAAATTCTCCCCTGCACACTAAAACATCAATTTCCTTATGGTAATTATCTGCTAGATTGGATCTGTCAGTCGCAGGGAAGCATGCCTGACATTATACCCTTTTTACAAAAAATGATTACAAAAAATTAAGACGAATGAGTAAAATTAAGGCTGCGGCTGGTAAGCCTATATAAAGCTCTCATAGATCACTTTACATAAGCTACCATTGTACTGGATACTAAGCTTTTAATGACTAGTTGCATAATGAGGTGAAGGCCATTAAAGAACAGCAGGGGTAACTGATCACAGAGATAAGAGCTAAAAATGATTTTCAGCCAACTAGAAGCAATTTATTATACACAAAAACACAGGTCTAAATGAAATGTCTGGATAGATGAGGAACTTTTGAAAATTGACAGGATTTCCTTCCTAGGAAAGTTTTACAGATATGATGGGAGCCTGTCTCTGTCAGATTCTTTTTCTCTGCTATTCTGTACTGCAGAATTGGGGTACTGGGTTGGGTTTTTATTTTTAAAGACAGACGGACTGTAGCAATGCATTTCATTAGCCCACTTGAAAGGTAAATTAGAGTGAGGAGTAGTTGATATAAAGTCAATTCACAGCACTCTGCCAGCAAGTGTTATATGGAGGCAGGTTAGTTTTTGCAAGTCAACTGACACCTTGTCTGGGCTAAAAAAACTCATCCATGCTACAGAACTGCCTCTAAAAAAGGAGGCTTGGGGTTGTAAACTACCATATTGCTCTCGGAGCAGGGCAAAAACAAGCATGTAAGTAAATTCTCTCATAATAAGCAGTCACTTGGGGCCAAAACAGAAAAAGGGCCTAAGTACCTTGAAGGTAGCGCAAGGTCAAATTTTGAGGTAACCTCCTCTCATAGGGAAAGCCACATCCCTAATTTAAACAAAGGGAATGTGCGGAAGGGTGCCTAAAGAGAGGCAGGAACAGCAGATGCAGGTGAAAACCCGAAGCTGGGCTGTCTGAAGCACTTGGTGTGTAGCCACTTTAACCCAGACAGTGGGAGATATGCACATACACATCTATACATAAACACACACACACATATATATGTGCACTAGCAAATTTACCATGTCTGTATGAAACCCTACTTATACTAGGAGTGTAGCCTTTACAACGAAAAAAAAACATCTACAAGAGTCTTTCTAATCAAAAAGAACCTGGGAAACGACTTCCCCTTCTTTTCTACCCCCTTCCCACATCTCCTTTATGTGATATGGAAGTTCATTAGTCTCCTGGCTTAAAGGATTCAGCCAGGCTGGATAAACCATAAGATGCCCGGAGATAGGGGAGGTTACTACTGACAAACAGGGTTGCCCAGAGGAGCGCCACAGAGATGGTTGTGGGGCTGGATCACATCATCTAAGGACTTGGGAACTGAGTTACTTTACCCTGAAGGAAAGGAGTCAGATGGGAGGGTGTAGTAGGTTACAGAATAGACAACGCCAGATGTTTCTGTGAGAGGTTTCAATGCCGAGTGACAGGCGGCAATGGTCACAAAATGTAGCAAAGGCACTAGGAGGAAAATGCATTCAAAAGTAGAGCTGGGAAGCATTGTGACATGTTGCCCAGACAGGTTGTGGATTCTCCATTCTTGGAGAATTTTCATAACCCAGCTGGGCAAGCCCCTGAGCAAGATGCTTTGTCT
This sequence comes from Ifrita kowaldi, assembly GCA_013398055.1. Taxonomy (NCBI): domain Eukaryota; kingdom Metazoa; phylum Chordata; class Aves; order Passeriformes; family Cinclosomatidae; genus Ifrita; species Ifrita kowaldi. The sequence goes on along the minus strand of VZRS01003143.1, from coordinate 140,309 downwards.
TTACCGTTGGCCTCATTGTGAATTTGGAGTTTATACAGATGATCTCCAGAGTTTCTCTCCAAACTACATTTTTTAATGATACCATGATTCTTTTCTGAGACCTATGGTCATCTTATTCCTGTTGCAGTTGTAAGTCCTATCCATATCTTCTTTCCAAGGACATATCCTACTCCTCAGGGGACAGGCTGCTTGGGAAAACAGTTTCTTTATCATTGTTTATTTCTGGAACTTCATCTGGCTTATATGCACACTATCAGGTAATTGTGCAAGCTCTGAATCAAATTTCTGCAATTTTGTCTATGTGAGCTAATTAAACACCACTGGAGACTGTTCCTGGCTATACAACAGGACCAGCTATACCATTAGATTTTTAGCCTGGTGTTTAGCATATTTTTGCTTCATGATAAACAGCATTCTTCTTCACACACCAAAAAATATCTCAGACATAAACTTCAAAATAGGCAGAAACTATAAATTCTTCTTATCTGCGGCACCCTTGTTTTGGAGTCTTGTCAACAAAATGGATATTGGCTATTCCTTGACCCAAGTGCCATCAAATGGCTCTTGATGTATTTTAATTCACCAGTATGGTCACAGCATCAGTGTCTAAGCAACTTTCAGGCCAAAGGAGCAGCCTCAGGATGTGCTGGCAGTTGTGCAGCTTGATGTATATCGTGGAGAGGAGAATTAACCTCAGGTTTTTATTTGAGTAATTAAATCCCATTTGATTTCTGGTTTAGGCATATATTGCCTTCCATGCACTGAATCTTTAGCCATTGGAAAGCTGCAGTCTGAGTTACATAGCACTGAAGTCATTGGACATTGTCATTAAAGCTTTTCTTTTTAATCACTTGCATTTGTGTTGTGGCTTGCCTTCTACAAAATCTTCAGTAATTTCAATCATTTCTCCTTTATTCTTTAATTATTTTAAGTGTAAATTAATTTCATCTACAGCCTGCTGGCTTTGTCATTATCTGAGATGTGTACATACTAGAATATTTACTCTTTCAAACTGATAGTGGCTAATACAATTATATGCTTTTTTTCACTGATATCTGATCTGTTAATTAACTGGAAAATATTTTGATTGGGGTGACTGCTTACCCAAATTATTTAATTGTTTCATGCAAGGCTGTCAGAAAAAAAAATGTAAATGAGCCTAGGAAGTTCTATGAGATTTCACAGTAATAGCTCTTCGGGTTAGTGTTAGAATTAGACAGACAAATACAAAGAGCAACTTGGAACCTGCAGGAAAAGAAACTAGCTCACATTTTAATTTCAATAAAAACAATAGTAGGAGCACTTAGGTTTTGTCTATTCCTTTTCCTCCTTGATATTCTTACTTTTTTACAAAGCAAGGCTCTCTTATCCCATATTAAAGGAGAGTGTGTGTAGCAGATGAAGGTTAATACAACTGAGAGCATGATGTAGGTAAATTGGAAATTAGGCCTGTAGGTTAAATGGACAGGACTTTTTCTGATCTTGGGTAGGCTTTTTGTCCTGAATTGACTGGCTGTCACTGCTGAACTGAACATGACAGAAAGCTGTAAGGAGTTTTTTCAGCTGAGAGCTTTACTTTTACTTCATGCAGAATACACTGGACATTCTTTCTTCAAAAATACATCGGTCCTGTAAGAAACTTGGTTCAGTTTTTAAGGAGAAAGTCTAAGAATAATTTTTAAACTTAAAGTAGTGGACACACTGAGTACTCAAAGGTTCTTCTTGAAGGAACTTAATGGATTTAATAAATGCATTCTTACTTTATTGAAAAACTGCAATATTTATTGAATAACTGCAATATTTGCACCTTTGATTTCATACCAGCAATGAAACAGTTAACTAGATTAAGTGATGTCAAGGGAGTGCTCTATGGGGTTTTTAGAGGTCATAAATATCAATGAGAAGTTTTATACTACAGGATTCAGCAAGGTGTATGCTGTTCTAAAACAGAGAGCCAGCAATAAGCTGAGAGACATTCATTGTTTATTCCAGTTCTGAGAATGCTGGAGTTCATGACAAAATCCTAAGGTAATGAGTGCACATGTAATTTACACATACAGGTTTGTTTCATGCAGGATGGCCACAAGGAGCCATGCAATGCCTTTTATCTAAAGATGGAATCTGATTATTATCTTTTTAATGGCAGCAGATATCTCTATCTATATACAAGATAGATACTGATATATACTGTCAGAGGCTTGCAGTATAAGCAGAAGGAGCACCTCTCATGACATTCCAGTGTGACCAGCTGCTGAATCAGTGATGCTCCAAAGTTGCATCCTTGCAGGCCAACAAAACTACCAGTCAGTGGAACGTGGATGCCTAAAGGCCTTTGACTTTTAGGGCCTATATGTAATAAACTTACTACGTACACTAATTTCTAGACTAAGTAATGAGCACAGAGCAGCTGCAATGGTTTTGTCTGGTTCCATAAGCAACTACATTTAGGCTTGCTTCCTATTTCTCTGAGAAGCCTCCAACGAAAATCACATTTTGTAAACGAGGGATGATTTGGGCACTCATTTCCCTTCTCAGCCTTTACAGACTATTTCCTAGGGCTGCTCTCAGAGCTGGTGTTTCTCAGAGAAGATATGAGGCACAGTCTTGACTTACCACCATTAAATGTCACACGCTGGTATTTGCACGAGAAGGGGTGTCCTCAATCCTTACTGCAAAGCCAGCAATTACATGTTCTACGTGCAAATGGACATGGAGGAGGTGATAAGCAGCCATCCTGTCTCAGCATTCAGGTCAGTGTTTTGGGAGCAATCTCCTCTGGAATGGCTTGATACATACTTTGAAGGGCTGCTCTGTGTTTCTGCACATTGGGGAAAACCTAGAGTCCTGTTCTAAAGTGTAAGTCAGGTCTCTTGAGTCCCACATTGCTGGGGAGGCAGAAAGGACAGCAAGGGCTAAGAGATGCTGAAACCCGAACCAAGGAGATTTTAGCCACCAGTGAAGGGGAATACCCCAATTAAACGTTGTTTTCTCTGCTTTGCCAGACTTCACCAAGTAAATCATACTTACTGTCTCATTTTCTAAAAGCAACACAAATTCTCTACTTGTTTATGATATTTTTCTGGTTTTAATTGCACTTTATCAAATAAAAGAGGCTTCCATCTACAGTAAAGCAAACTAAAGTTTCCAATTATTAAATGCATTTGGTTTCTGACTTGTCTGTAAGCACCTTATTTTCTCCAGTCATTTTCAGGATTTCAGGCTAGGATCACCACTGCCTCTTATATTATTTTCCTACCATGAAGTTGTTTATGTGTATTGTTTACCCAACAGACATTTCTCTTTCACTTGGTATATTCATTACTAAATAATTCTGTGAGAAGATACAGGCCACTGGTTTTTTGCAATTTGCATCCCCATACTCTAAGCTATGTTGAAAGCAAAGCTTTTTGGTCCTCTTGCTTTGGAAGTACATTAATATTTCTATGACCTTTACTAGATGGCAGATGAGAAGCATTAGGAATAAAATAACAAACAAACCAAAGGAAACCAATTTTTTTAAATGTGTATTTCTGAAAGAATCAAGAGGAAAAAGAAGCTAGTCTAAAAAATATGAACTTTAGCTGGAGTTATGATAATTGCTCTATTGTACCTATTTTTCCATATCAAAATTCTTCTTTATGATCAATCCACTCAGCATAATGCATAAATGTATTTGAAAGGGTTTAGTAGCTATGCATACAAAAATATATAGATACTATTTAGAAAGAAATAGAATAGTTTAAGACATGATTATTTACTGTGCACATCGAAGTGATCATATTAAGAGCATGGTCACTATACTAACAACTACTTTACACAAAATGACTTCAAATCATTTAACTTCCAAAGCCTGCTGGTTCTAAAGAGAAATTCTGTGAAACAAGATGCAAATGTAGTGACTTGTGCATGGTGTAAATTCTCTGCTTTAGAAGACTATGCTTTCAGAAGGCTTTAGACGACTGTAGGAAGAAAATCAACTAAATTCTACCCCGGAAACCATTTCTCTCACAGCAGCATTGTTTTTCAGTGGTTTTACTACACACCGGAAGCCAACTCTGTTCCTGTTCATCTAGCTGTCGATTTTTGGATCTGTTCTCAAAGGAACAGTTCCAAAAATCATTGCTAGTGACTTGAAATTTGACTGCTTTATGAACCCTGCATGCAGTTTAACACCACTTATTCAGTAAGGCATTTAACAGATGGAAAGCAAAAGTTGCCCCATGAACTAAAGTATTTGTTCACTGGTTTCCACTTGAGGGAAAACAGGTTATTTAATAACAACTGTCTTTCATAAAATTTCTAACATGTACTTTATATCATGTGCTACTGCATCAAGTGAAAGGATATTCAGGGCAGGAGAGGAGGTGTGGGTTAATTCTCTTTAGGGTAGTGTGGAAGAGCCAGAAAATTTTGAAATAGCAGTAACCAGATCATCATACCATGAACCACATGAATCTAGAAGGGTTCAGATTAAATCAACTGGTACTAGTTACAGGATGGACATGGTGGCAAGAATCCCCTTCCGTCCTTACTATAAAGAGCAATGCCATTGCATCCAGTAGAATTGGGCTAGACTTTATATCAAGTGTGTCACATACCTATTTTTTAATTACTACTTTTGTAAGTTCTTCTACATGAAAATTTTCCCTCAGGGGAATATTATCTTTTCATTTTAGGAAAAAAAAATAGATTTTTTTATAATCATAAGAATTTCTTAATGGGAAAAAAGTGTTTGAAAACATGATTATTGTTGTTTTAGTTTATTTTAGGTGAAATGAGGGACTTCTTTATAATTTGGATACAAGCATTTCCCTCGCACTTGGTCTCTAAGTCCTAGAGATTGTTATTCTTTACTCAAACTTTCAGAGAAACTGAAAGTAACTAGAAACCAACTTTAAAAATACTTTTCCTCCTCATTGTTTAGTTCTGTTTTTTTTCTTAATAAATGTTGTCAGATTGATCTATCAGTATGAAGAAGTGTAAAACATCCTTACTTTTTTCACAATTTGTATTTATCTAGAGGATTTCAAAGACACAACCTCCCCTGATTAGAGCCAGAGATTCTGGCTCTTAACCAGTCTGTAAAGTCAGAGGAAACTTTGCTGAGTTATCCCACTGAGAACCCACCTATTTCAAATATAGCTCCCATTTGCTTAGATTACTGTGCATTAATTGTGCCATGTGAAAAATGTTTTTATCCATAAAGCAACCAGTCTGAACTTACTCAAGCAATGGCATCTGTCTTTGCAGTCAATGTTCTCAGCCCACTTCTGGTTTAAAATTTAATCTGTTTTCATCTGCTAGTTTGAATGGAATTTAAGCTTCTGTTCAAGATATAGCAGTGATACTGCATTGCATTGCACAGAGAGAGCTCCTACCTTTGTACCTAATGTTACATCACTCTTTGCACTACACAACTGGGGCTCTGAAAGATTTAATTGGAATCCTTCTCAAGCATAGAACAACATAGCCTTTGTAACCAGTAACAAATCTGCAAATATTTTTACATGGTACATAATAATTTGATAGGACATGATAAACCAAATTTGCAAAAAGTGGCTATGTTTTCATCTAAAATATTCACTGGCTTGTATACATGTGTAGCTCCAAGTAGACAAGAAAAAAAGGCAAAAGCAGGTTGCAACCTTCCTCTACCTCTACATATGCTTTCATTTTGCACATGTATAGGTATAAAGTTAATGTGTACAGAGAAAGTGATTGGATGAAAGCATCTCTTAAAAAATCTGGGACTGCTGATTTGTGCACATGGAAAATACTGAAAGCTAGAAGTGCAGTAGTTTCTGTGTAGGTCAGGCATTTCAAGAACTGGTATCTTTCTGCCCCGCTTCAGGATAAACAACCTGCTACAGTCTTATTAGGGGAAATGGTATACCCTAGTGTCTTGCTTAGCTGTCACATCACATTCCCTAGGGGCTTGTATATATCCTCTGTGACTGAGATTTGCACAGCAATGTCAGGGATTTGGATGCTTAGCTCCCTTTATTTTTGCTGAGGATCTAATCCCTTTGTTAAGGCCTTTTAGTTCTTTCTGAGGATTTCGTGGTTTTTGGCTCTGTGGTTTATTTTCCCTACCTTTCATTATTTCCAATAAGACTTCAGTCTACTCTTGAAAGGGTCTTTCACCATTGGTGCACTTTGTAATCCTTCACAGAAAGCCCTTAAGTGGCTGCGAAAAAGCTACGTCTTGCAAACACTTTGACACATGTATGTACCTTAAAAGCCTGGAGAAGCCTGTACTGGAGAAAAGGAAGCATTAGAGGTAACAGAGCAGGAATATAGATTATTCAGATAATACCAGAGACCTCAGGACAGAAAATTCTGAGGAATCTGCAAGGCTGTCCAAATTAGAATAACTATTTGGACTATTTTGGCCCCTGGAGCACAGTAGAACTTCCTGACTGATGAATTTGCATTTGATCTTCCCTTTCTCTGGTGTGCTCCTTCCTCATATTGTCTACACCAACACCAGAAAATAAACAGTACCAAGACAAATGCTTAAGTAGAGGTCCTCCATTTGCCCTGTTTAGATTTTCCCCATTCAGATTAAGGATAAAATAATTGAAGCATGGGTGGAGGGCATACAGTCTTGATTACCCTCCAAAGCAGGGAACGTAACATGGCTCTTTTTATTCATTACACACACAAAGCCAGCAGAGGTGAAAGTTAAAATCTCATTCTGCAACATTTAACTGCCTTTGAAAGGCACAATCAGAACAGCTTCAGAAGGGCTGCTGCCCTGTAGTGATTTCATAGTTGATAATACATTTACATATATGTGTCCACGTTTTTGTGTCTGTGTACACAAAATGTTTATGCCAATGTATGGAACAGCTACAGCATCATTTTCAACCTTACTTAACGAGGCAATCTAGTACACACAACAAGTTTCAAGACTTTGAATTATGTCTCTTCTTGTTCTTAATATGGTTTTAACTGTCAGTGTTAGAAAGCCATAAATATGAGAAGAATGCAATAAGGACTACCACAAACACCTACTTCTGTATTATTTTATTTTTGTTCCGTATTTAAAGTGTCTGCACATCTTCATGCATTTCCTTCCTCCTCACTGTCAGACACTGAGGCTCTCAGTTATCCAGGTAAAAAGGACTGGTATTTTCCAAATTGTAATAGTTTTTTGTTCTGCCTTGAAAGAAACCTGAAGACCAACAGGAGTTGAGAAAAAAGTCCTTGGTGCTTATATGAGTCAACTTCCATGTTTTGCTATGTATCTGCAGTCACACAAAGACAGGAAAAAGACTTTTAAAACATGTTCTCATATTCCTAAACATTCTCTCTTTTTCCCTCTCACCGCTTTCTTCACAAACACTTATGCCCATTGGCCGCAGAGAATGTTAACAGTTTGCAATATTCCACAGTATTAGAATCAGCCCCCTTAAAAATAGTGGGGGTAAAATCTTCCTGAAGAGCTTCTTCAGCCTTTCTTGAACACACACACAGACACACACAGACATACACAGACACACAGACACACACACAGCTGTTTCACAACCAACCTGCACAGTAGATGTGCAGAACTGCCATGACTGCGCCAAATGCTTTCAGGCACATAAGGCCCTGTGGTGCCTGAAGGTCATGCTGGAGATTTGGCTTTCAAGCCTTCTAAAAAGACTTTGTTGGCACTGTCACATGTCTGCTTTGGATGCCCAGTTGTCATGTTTGACACAGAACTGACCACAGAGATTTATGTTCACTCACTCCCCATATAAAAAATATTTTTTGACCCAGAGATACCTTTTGAAATCTTCAAAGCAACTGAAAGAGTGCAACTCTTCTCTCAATAATCAAACTAAATCTAGCACGATCTTAGATTAACTCTGGTGAAACCAATAGGTTTCCATGCAACCTGAGGCACAATTGGATTTGTATTTTCGGGGTAGCAATGGACACAAGAAAAAACAACACATAAAACATTCCTTCCTATGCAAAAGCTAAACAAATCTGTCAGAATTTAATTTCTCCAGGGGACTTTAAACCATAATTTTCTGTCTTCACCTTGGGATTACCTGGAAATAAAAATATAGTAAAAATGTATCAATAAAGCTTGACATATAAAAATGCTATTCATAGTCAAAGATGAAAAAACCGTATTTCTACTGTTTCATATCCTATACAATCCTGTTGACTTCAGAATGCTTGACACTGGTGTACAGGATTTTGCTGCATGTCCTGTGGGAGCACCATGCAATAGAAATACAGTGCAGAAGAGGTTGCATGCTGCCTGGTCTATCTGACATTGCTGATACGTTTGAAAGGAATATTTATTAGAATCAGGTTAGCAGTAGACAAGAGACTCCCTTTGATACCTGTAGCTGTCTTCAGGACACTGACCATATGCTGTAGACAGCAGCTATAAAACATCCACCACATGCAATAACTTGCTACTTTCTGAGAAATTATTACAATCATTGCTTGAGAATGAGCAAAGAGACAAAAAAAGGGGCCACCATCTTAAAAATGGTGAGGATGAGATCATGTCCTACATCAAAAGCACATGGAGGCAAATGTCGGACTCCAAATTACAGGAATCATTTCTCTTCTCTTCACCTCTCCACCATAGTCTAGCTTTACCTGTGACCCCTGAAATCAGTGGGAATTTTTATAATTTATTTTATAAAGGGAAGGGATCAAATGTTAAGCATCTCTCTTTTATGGGCATCAGTAACTAATGTTGAGAGGAGATTCTCAGCATTCATCATAGTTTTATACAGCAGTTTCATGAAGGACTAGAACTTTCCATCTTAGCTCACTGAACACTAACTTACTCCACAAGTAGGGCCATAGAACTATCATAACTTTGCAATCAGGGATACTACCTCCTCAGGGAAATGTACCATATAGCTCAGGAAAAGGGTGGCAAAACCTGCTCTGCAGTCTCTGGATATGATTATGCTTGCTAGTTTATTCCTACACAACCTTCAAAAATGTCAGGAAATTCTGTCCTGGTTCTGGAAAGCATCCATTAGCACAGAATGAGATCCCTGTTCTTGCTATCCATTAAAAATGAAGAAAATTCCTCCACTGTGAACTACACCCACAGTAACATCTGTGTAAAGCAAAAGGAAGTAACTGATGTGTTTTCTTCATATCACAGTGGCCCCTGTCATTTTTTGCTCTTGAATTTTGGTACCTGAATGAAGTCTCTCAATGATTTTTGCTAAGATGGCTTTGCCTTTTTTGTCTGTGACATTTCCAAGCATATTAGTGTTGCATCAGTCTGCATTGAGTTCAGCTTTATTAGACTATGGAGACTGAGGACTTCGTTGCATCTTTCCATTCCCTGTCAACAGCAGCCCATGGCTACAGGTGACTGCCTATTTTCCAAGTATAACCACAAGAGAAAAACAGCAGAGGTGACTGGATGGAGGGCAGCAGAAAAGGAAGTCAGGGCATTCATCGAAATGCTGAAACTCTTGACAAGGTGAATTCTTTAAAAGCCATGCAGCTCCTTAAATCTCCTCGAGCCTCTTCTGGATAGTTTTCACTGACTGTGCTGAAAAAGAATGTGTTGTGTAGTGAACAGAATCCTAAGGCAAATTAAAAGTTTAATGAGAAGATGAAGTTCTCAGAAAAACATGGAAACTTGGGATAGTGTCACCATATCCCAGATCACTACAGATAACAAGAAAGTAGAATCCAAAGCACAAAATCCTAAAGGAGAGAGGAGAAACAAATAGTTACTAAGCTATTTTGAAGCTACTGTGAGAAAGGCTAGGTTAGTCCTTGCCAGCTTCAGAAGCTCTTCGTGCTAACAAAGGGAAAAGGATTCTTCAGCAGTTTTGAAGTGTCCAGATCTTTTGAAATCAACAAGTTAGACATCTAAGTACTTATACTGGCCCACAGTTTTAACCAGCCTTGTATGGAAGAGCAAGAGAGAATAAAGAAGACTAATTCACCACATGAGACAGCCACGATAGTGATGGGGAGCTAGGATGATTTCATGGTCACAGGGTCCCAGGCTGCATCAGTGTGGTGGCATGGCATAACTTAGCTTCTCACTGCCTTTTAAGTCAGCCCACCCATTTTTAAAAAACATTTTTTCATAGCAAATACCTGTTTCATAAGTCTGCTAAGACCAACTGAGAAACACCACATAGTTTTCTTTTGGGAATTGATAACTTTGACATTCATGGGCCTCTTTGAAAAAACTAAGAGATTTGCTGCTAAAAAAAAAAATCACCTCCCCAACACATAATTTACCATGTTCCAGAAAATTTCCAAAACCTTAAAAGGACTTCAGATTAGCATGGAAATAATGTGGTGGGATCCAGCCCCAACTGTTCTGTATTTTTCAAGCCAATAGAAGTCATGTCTTACATTTAATTGTTCTTTAACTAAATAAATGCAATTACGATTTTCCCTGTAATTTTTCTGAACAAGCCGAGAAATATAACTCATACCTACCCATGCATTCCTGCAATTACTGATGGGGCTGTTGATGGAAGATTAGAATTTGTCGGGTGAGTTGCTAACCAATGAACCTTGCCAGTGTATCCAGAAATATTTGGAGTGCTAAAGGAAACAGTTAAAAGGTGGATGGGGGTGGAGAAAGGGTAAATTAAATGACTGTAGGCTTGAAATATGACTTACAGGTAAGTTCTAGAATGCATAGGGTTTATCAAAGGTGGATGGGGTAAAATCTCTTCACAGTAAAATGAGAAGTTCTTAGAATGTATAAACTGTGACAGCTTCTTCAAGGTCAGGGAAACAACTTTATGATGATCTAGCTGATGATCTGGGCCAAAATCTCTGGTTAGACATTGTAAAGGTGAGCTCTTTAGAGGCTTTTTTTTTTCAATATTTTTAGGTTTAGAATCTATATGATATTCATGATTAGAAACAACATTTAATCACGAAGAAGAAATGAAGTCAGAGTTTGCATAGGGCACAAAAACCAAGGAAATATTATTTTAAAATGTAATACAGATTTAGCTCATATTTAGTTTCCAGCTTCAAATATGGAATTTACATAACAGACTTTAAGCCAACAGGTGCAATTTCTCATGGGCTAAAACATAAGTGATTTCCCAAATTATTCTAAGGTGCTCTAAATTTCCCCTAGAACATACTACGGTGTAGTATTGACAACACTGCTTAGACCCACCAACTATAATTCTGGTGTGAGTGCACCAGTGAACTGAGACAGTATGTGCCACATCTTGGAAAACTAAAGCCTTTTGTTAATTCCAATGCTGTTTTAATGTGAAAATGAAAAACAGAGTTCCTTAAAGAGATGGAGTAAAAAGCATCTGAAGCAGCACAAAGAAAATTTTGATAACAGTTGCTGCAAGATGAAGCAGAGATGGACAAAATTAAAGAAAAAAATAGGTACTAATATGAATTCAGATAATCCATGAGTATTAGAAATAAAACAATATAAACCCCCAATATAGTACCTTTTTTGCAACTCAAAGTTTTTCAGAGAATATCATCAATATTGTTCTGTATTGACATCTCAAAATAGAACGCTGTTGAATTATACAATTATACATAAGACACACATGAATTATACATATGCATCCAGACTGCCCATACGCACAAAAATAAAGGCTCACAACAAGCTGTTTCATCTGCTGAATCAACTAAATATTTGAGATTATAAACCTTGCCTCCATTAGTCCTTTGTGGGTCTTCACACCATATAACTGATAACAGTGCCTCTTTTCAAACAATTTCTGAGGTACTCTTTGTTTCCCCTCTACTCTGTGTAAAACAAACAGTTTCTTTAATTATAAAGTGCATAAATTTACTAGTATCATGCAGCTGATGAGCTCCTTCTCCACAACTAAGTTCAGCACAGGATGCAAAAATGGACACATGTGAGACATGCAGTTTATCAGACTTTGGGTATCTCTGACTTTTGTAGCGGGAAACTTGGCTCTGAAATTCCTCACCAGAATAGCAGAGGTAATGACAAAATGCTGTATCTACCTACCAGAGTTACAACATAGGGCTCTGAGTCAACTTTATTTGCCATGGGAGCATTGGTGGTGTATGTTGTAGCCCTTTTACCCATAGTTAGCAGAAGGACCATCTAATTCTCTTAGTTTGGAGTAACCTTGCACGTACCTGTATGTTCATCCACTGCCACACTCCCTGGGCCATGCTCCATTCTACGATTCTCCAGAGAAGATGGCTTTGTAGAGTCAGTACAGAGATTTCGTAGCACTTGGGAAGCTGTTGCCTATAGAGAATCACTAAGTAGTTGGCTGGGCAAGGAACAAACTCGCTCTCTGTCTTGACAGCAGCTGCGCAGGGGCAACAAGAAGGCTTGAAAATCTTTTACAGTAATAGAACATGTTTTCAGAATTGGCCAAAATGGCTTGCATTCAAATTTGCTTTTTCATGTCGAAGTAGACAACTGTTAGGTTACGTGCACATTGAATGACTCTGCACAAAATTCCATCTGTATCCCAAGATCCCACCAAGGATCCAGCAATGGATATTGGGTGGTTGTGACTGTAAGCACATGCATTCATCCAAAACTGAAAATATACCTGATGCCACTTTGAAGGACTCAGTAAAACTGTGAACCAGTTTTATTACCCTGGTGATGGGCTACATGCCAAGATACATCTCTCACATGTTGTGAAATTCCAGTGATTTCCTTGGAAGTGTACGGGCATCACAAAGAGAAGTAGATGACAACAAGAAGTACAATATTAGTTTGCAACATTTTATAAGCCAATTTGAAGTTAAATTGCTTAATAACTATACAACTGTGAGGTGTCTGATTGATAAAATCTTCTCACCTTTAAAACTTGCAAAAGCAGAAGAAAAGACAAAAGCATCATAAATAGGCAAACGTGACCCAAAAGTCGATCTGAGAGATGACCCAAGATGAAGACTTGTTCTGGACTGTCTGTTAGAAACAATTGACAGAAGCTGTTACATTCATAATACGTGGGATAGAGGTGGATCTGCAAGAGAAGAGAGGTGAGCAGAGGGAAGCTAAAGGTACCAGGAAAGTAAGCAAGGTTACACTACAGTAAAGCAGCTGCTCTCCTGGGAGCCTGCAGAGAAGATGCAAAACTGTGTTGCGGTTATGTAGGTGATAAAGCAGAAGAAGCTGAGGTTAAAAAAGTACCCCTTTGTGTTTTTGTTTTTTTGGATCATGCCGTCTAGCTCTTGTGTGCTTTCTCTGATGAGCTGCTAACCCATGCTGAAGAAGAAAACAACTAAGTGCCAGCCTACCACTGGGCAACACATAAAACTCCTCTGTGGTTATGCTGCCGTCATCAAGCTTTCTTTCTGTAACCATGACATCCTTCTTGTTCATACACTTCCTTGTTATCATCCTAGCAGCTCTTAGTCCCAACAGTAACAAATATATAGTGTTGACAGTGTAATCTGTGCAGGCACTAAGATTCTTCAAGTGAATCATAGTGATTCTGAGTGCCTCCGCTTCGGTGTGCCTCTGCTTTGTATGTCCACAGAATCATATAATCACTGAGGTTGGAAAGGACCTCTAAGAATCATTGAGTTCATTGTTAACCCAGGACTTCCAAGTCCACCACAAAATCATGTCCCCAAGGGCCACATCTACACATCTTCCAAATGCCTCCAGGGATGGTGACTCCATCACTTCCCTGGGTGGCCATTTTGTCTTGTCCTGTTGCTTGTTACCTGGGAGAAGAGACTGACCCCCATCTGGCTTTTGGGTAGCTGTAGAGAGTGATAAGGTCCCCCCGAGCCTCGTTTTCTCCAGGCTAAACAAGTCCAGCTCCTTCAGCTGCTCCTCATAAGACTTCCTGCTCCAGACCCTTCACCAGCTCCATTGCCCTTCTCTGGACATGCTCCAGGCACCTCAATGTCCTCTTGTAGTGAGGGTCCAGAACTGGACAGCAGATTTGAGGTGCAGCCTCACCATATTGAGATGTCTTTGTAGATTTTTATTTCCTGGCAATGTTCAGGAAGATCAGTGTGGACTTAATTTAGTAGGCCCTCCACACTGATATTTCGAGCTATTTGAGATGCCTTAAGGTATCTCAGATAATTGCCTATATTGTTCAGAAGCAGCAGCTGGAAGGGACGGTCTAGAGGGCCTCCAGGGTATTGGATGCCCAGGTTTGCCATGTAAATTCCACGTCACCTGTTTATGTGGAGGGGAAATCTAGATTCCCCCAAATAATCTGTAATTATTGAAAACCTTGGATCTAGCACTTCGGCTTGAGCAATGGAGGTATCCAAGCTCTTTGTGCAAAAATTCTGTCCAGTGAAAGCTCCCTGGTAGATTCTTACCTTGCACTTACAAGCAAAGAGTTCCTAACACCTTACTCTTTCTTATAAACACTCCTGTATAAATGCAATAGAGCTAAATCGCCATATGAAGTCATTATCTAGCTCTTTTCATTATTGCAATTATAAAATAGGCCTCTCAGATCTCACTCACAGTATGTAAGGCTCGCAACTGGCTTCCACCTCAAATTCCCTTCCAGGAAGACTGACAAGTAACACGTTTGTGGCCTTCTACACCCCTTTTGCCTCCGTGATCCCATTTGTCAAACAGAACAACCTGTGGTAAAAATGCCTCAGGCACAATCCTATGTCAGGAAATTCATGCATACACTCCCTTGTGTTGTGAAAGAATATACTTAAGAATACTTATGAAGACAAAACAAAGTGCTTTTTGCAGAGCGGAGAATGGGACCGACAGCATTCTGAGTTTCATTTCATACCCATCTCCCTCAGCCATCAAAGCAGGATAGGGAATGGGTACTTATAAATGGATTTGGGGTTCCTGAAAGGATAAAATCATCAAAATGGCAACTCCCTAAAATATTTTGAATCACGTTGAACTGGAAAATTTTGTTTCTACCATCTCCAACAATTTTTTTCTTCTTTCAGATTTTTCAGTCCCCCTTTGTAGTATGGGGCAATATTTTTCAGACACAATAAAGCATTTCAAGCCAACAATAAAATCTCTTTTGGAAAATGCCAAAGTGGGATATTTCAACACGCACTTCCCTTCACAACCCCAGGAATGAGTCAAACTGGAGAATCACTAAACAGGTGTACATGGTAGACAAGCTGTCAGTTTCTCAGGAAAGAATACTTCGTCAGAAAGCTCTTTGGCAGCCCATGGAAATGACTGTGCAAGGTGCAAAACAGCAGAGGGTCCTGCTCCCAGCTATTTGTGGCCTGTGAGGTTTCTGATAACTTGAATTTACAAGGGATGCATGCACGCAGTCAGTTGAAAAATGACTACACTGAAGAAATATGCGAAGTCACTACAGATATACTCTGATAGTAGCATTTTGCTCAATGTGCTTGGGAAACCATGAGTAAAGGGTAGTTTCAGAGAATAGCTCTGTGCAAGAACTGCAGGACTTGAAGCAGTTCGGACTTTGTCTTCCTAGAAACTGCATGTTCGCCATTTCAATCCAGTGCTTTTGATCATATCCTGTCTTCTTCCTCACACACAATGCCTCTGGCTTTGGGCAGGTCACTTCAGCCTTGTCAGTCTCTATCTGTCAAAAACCAATATTGTAACTTATTTTACCAGTGTTCTGGCAATGCATCGGCTGATGTTTCAGAAGTGCTACTAAGCAACTAACACTTTGCAAGAATGCATATGCATTGTGTAACCACTGCCCTCTACTGTGGACTGGGAACGCTGTGGAACGAGTAGCAAGTTTTGAAAACCTGATGACTGACAGATTTTTTACTTAGCTGTTGAGGAAGAGGCTTTTATTGTGGAACAAGAAAACATAATGACTGTCCTAACTGCTTTTGTCAAGTGTCAGGAGGCAGGTTCCAATAAGCACCGCAGTGAAATCAGGAAACTTTTGTGCTGTAATACGAAAGACACGCTAGAGAGAAAAGCACAAGTCAGACATAGGAAATGAACCTGGATTGATATGAACTGTTGCTGCGTAGTCTGGAATGCACTAAATGTGCTGTGCTGTACTGTTACTGCACTAAGTTCTGCCAGCTTACTAAAGGTGTGAGTGAGCTCTAACAATACCAAGGAGAAGAGTTATTTGTGCCTATCAGACCAGAGCCCTGCCCATGAACACTACAGAGGAAATCCCCATCACCAGCGTGGGAGGCTTTTTTTCCATTGACCCTTAAAACACCTGCAGAATCTAAAATACCACAGAGAGCATAACCTTGTTTCAGTAAGATTGGGGAAGAAGTCAACAACAGAAAAAAAACTGGTGGCTAGGGGTGATGTAGAATTACACAAAATAAAATACACATATAAAGATTTTTAAGAAAAAAAGAACAGAGGATGATTATGTTGGAAATCCATATGATCCAGTAAAAGAATTTTCTCAACAGTTTTCAAAATTGTTGAGTTCAAAATGCACTTCTGAATAAGAAAGACAATTTTTCAAAGTAGTTGTTAATAACAAGAAACAATGATTTGGGTCATTACATATTTTCACTTTTTAATAACATGGAACCTCTCAAAAGTGCCCAGAGAATTTAGCAGTCTGAGTCTTCCTGGAAGTCACTGTAGCTCTGTTGCAAAGTTTCCTCTCCTGTGTAACTTACCCAAGGGAGATGAAAACACAATGTTTTTCCAGAATTTGGACTGTCCTCCTCTTTCTTGGTACATATTTGACTTGGAGCAGCAGTTAGACACAGGAGATCAGATTGTGGTGTTTGTGGTCAGATTTTCGCAGGAGCTTAGCGATCAACGTGCGCCCAGAATGTGAGCTCTTTCAGAATTCTGGTTTTCATGTGTGGTTGCCGAGCTATTTTTGAAAGCCTGGCTGGCTGCACAAAACATACTTGTTAGCACTCTGTTGCTTACCTACCTAATATATGGGTAGTTATGTGGCATAGAAAGCCAAATGCTCTCCTTGTCCTCCACAAATAAACGAATATTACAAGGAAATAATTAATAACCAAACCACTAAAAAACAAAGAAAAAAAAGCCGAGGAAAACAGGCACAACAAATTAAGAGTTTAAAGTCTTGTAAAAAAATCCCAGAGGTCTCAGTTCTGCAAAATATGTGAACAGATTCTCAGTCCTATCCCTGTTCAGGAAATCTTGTTAAGCAGATACCTTTAACTCACTGATTCCAATGGAATTTACACTTTGTGGGTTTGAAAAACAACAAGGCAAACACAAGAGAGTTTACAGTCCGCAGAAAAGTAGAGAAGGTAGGAAAACAAAACTGAAGAAAAAGAAAATATGCACAAAAAATTTCAAAATACCACAAAAGCCATTAGAACCACTGGGCAATTGTTATCCAGTAGACCTAAAAAAATCCCACAAGCAACATACATTGAAAATGCAAAAAAGATTCAATACATTCAGCTTGGAAGCTCATTCATTAGTGGTGCAAACAGAAAAGATTCAAGCCTACACCATGTGTGTTCTGACAATATAGTCCACTCAGTGAAGCACTGAGCTGTACATTGAGATCATAAATTTATAAAAAATTTATAAGATCTGTTGGTGAAAGAGGACTGCATCAGAGAGAGATTTTCCAAGTGCTCTTTCACAACAGCTTCCTAATTTTTTGACTATCACTTTCTAAAAAAAAATTATTTCTATGTTACCCTTGGCAAAGAAATGGTAGAAGATTCCAGCTTTTTAGGCATACATTGCAACATACCTGGGGGTGAAAGAGAGCAACGAGCTCATTCTAAAGCAAATTCAGGAGTGCATATACAAACCATGGGTATTAAGAATGATGCTACATTCCAGGGCTGCAACAGACCTCAAGAGACTATGCCATTCATGACTTTCTCCAAACACAGGTTTTAATGAAAGCCTGGAAGAGAATGAGAACAACTGAATTATGATCCAGGATTTTTGGTCAAGTGCAAAGATGAAGAGTCTGACCCGAATAGCACATCCATAGCTCTCTTTGGACAATTCTCACTGATCATCCTAGGCTGCTACCAGATTACAAACATAGTTATTAATAAATTCATATTTATAAATTTCTAGGTGAATCACAACATTTATGACATGGCTTTTTACATGTGCTGAAGGCTCCCATACATATTCCATGTCTGAACCACTGAGAAAAACAGGATAACACATGACTAAGATTCCTAATTTTTCACTTGCCTTTCAGCCTAGTTTTTAAGAACTATGACCGTCACTTTGTTCTAATTAATATTATATGAAACCAAGTTTGAGCACAGCACCATTTTAAAGACAAGAGTTCAGTTAAAAAAATAGCACATGCTTGGGCTCAGGATATATGAAGTTTCATTCCTAACTATGCTACAGATTCCCAATGGGAATTTGGTGAATGACCTTATCACTCTGCACCTGGATTTACATCTGTAAAACTTCCAAATTTCATGGTAAGGATTTCAGAATATTATCTAGAGTGCTAGATATATGCACAGCAGCTCTTCACAATGCTGATCTTATATTAGGGGCTTTTAGGCTCAACTACAGCACAGGTCAAGACTTATATCTTTTTTCTAATTCCTTAAGAAAAAAGAAGAAAAACAGAAGATGGTTTCCTGTTCTGCCAAAAGGAAGAGAGGGTGGGTGCAAGGCTAACATACAAAACATGACCAGGTTCACCACTCTTCCTGTTTGTCTCTGCAGCTACATGACAGATGACTCTTAGTTACTTTCAGCTTTGCTAATAATTTGAATGGCAACCACTTTCTTGCATGGTTTGGGGAAGAACAGTGTCTCACTCTGGAGTAATGCCTGGGCACTGATGCTGTTGCCCAAGTGCAACAGGCAGGAAGTGCAGCTACTACTCCATGAGAGTGAAAGTGACTATTTACAAAGAGATTTTTACACTTTATAGTTACAAATCATATTTAGTCTTCTCAATCCAAAGTCTACATCCGACTTTTCAAGGATTTTGGTGGGAGTTTAATGGCCTTTATACCTTTACATATCTTTCCGAAAGTACTGTCAAACACATGAAGTGAGAAAAACAAATTATAGGCAAAGTTTTATGCCTTCTGACTTTCTTTCTTCTGCTCAAAACCATAGCAATCTTGATGCTTGACAGTCATGGACAGAGAATAAGTGTGAAAAACTTAATAACATTTTCCAGATGGAATTGAGTTTTTCACAATTGAGTTTTTGAGCTTTGAGATGTAAGAATCTTTTAAATCTCAGAGATCTTCATCTCCTTATTGCCAGAAATCAATGAAATCCATAGCCTCACTCACTAAAATCCAGGAAAAGGAGATGCAGCATTCCAGAGAAGGCAGTACAGAAGCAGTTGCTCAAACTTATAAATCCTCCATATGATGCAAATAGTCCCAGAGAGGATGTCTGCCTGCAGCAGAGTGCACACATCTGCTTCTCTTCTTCGAAGTTCCACCACAACAGGAGTACAACCCAGCAGAACTAAGGGTTAACAACTCTCTAATTTCACTGCAATTAAGACATCTCTGTTCAGCACTATGTCGTATTCTGTATATGCTGTATTTTGAAAGCACATTCAGTTCTCAATAACCATTTTATACTATTTTATGTTATTATTCAAGCAGAAAAGTCAGATGCAGGCTCTGAGAAACGAGATGACTTATGCAGAAGGTGGGATAAAAAAATCAGAATGGTGCATTATGCCATAAAAGCTTGGTTGCAGTAATATGGGTCAAATGTGATGACCTTACAACCCTTATTAGCACCTTACTTTGCCTGTGAACCTGCTGCTGTGTGAATAATGATGTGCTGCTCCCCATACATGTGACAGCACGTGATGCACTGCAAAAGGATACACATTCACCCTAGAACGGATGTAAGAAGCGTAAATTAACAGATCTAAGTTGTAGCTCAGAAATTCTAGCTACTCACAATGCAGCTCCCAACAACCAGGAGTGTTGAGCACATACTCTGACGTGAGTAAGGCCCAGCATCATGTCTTTTCTTCAGAACAGAGAGGGCAATATTTCTACAGCTTCTGACCCTCTGCTTTACCCAGTGAAGTATCCTTTCTGCAGTTTCCTCACAAACGTGAACTGGGCAAGACCATTCCAAGGACACACAGGAAAGGCTGATGCAAAGAGAAATTCTGTTTTAAGTAAACAGAAGTCTCTTTCCTCTTTTATTATTTTAATACTTACTATTAACCTGTTACTTTTACCATTTTCCTTTCTTAAAAGTTTGCAAACAAACACTTAATATCAGCTCAAGCTACTAAAGACATGTTTAGGAAAGGCTTAAAGTGAAAACCTTCAAATTTCACAGTTCATGATCTAGCTAAAAGTATAGTGCTCCTAATAGCATTCAGGGAGCTTTTGCATTCACACTCAAAGGCCATCTAGTGACTAAAGTTAACAATCACACACTTTTGACATGGCAATGTTCAAGTCATACTACCCAACAAACATGCAACAGGCCTGCTCATTAACACTAAAGAACAGGAAGTATTTGAAGAATGAAAGTATGGTATAGTTGGAAAATAAACATGTTTCCATTCTTTTCACCCAAGATCAGATTTTTAACTGTTTAGTCCCCTTTCCCGAGTAACAAGAACTCAAATGCCAGTACCAAAATCATGCTAATAAGTGAAACACAGTGTGCAGTGCTTGTGTAGTGAGGCTTTGAACTTAGCACATGGTTAAGTGGGACTAAGTCTACACTGGCACTGTGTTCAAAATTTACTGCACCAACACAGCAGATAGAAAGTAAATCAAAGATACGTACATTATTCATAAGACAGCTGGTGGAGGCAGCTGAACCGTACACTGCATGCTCCAAAGTTCTAGTTATTTATTAAAATGGTTCACAAGAAAAAGCCACAGAGATGAATGGCCCTGTGTGCTTGGCATGTCCCAAGATGAAAACAATCATCTGCTGAAGTTGCAGCACATAGCAAATGACAGCTCTAATACATACGTGCAGAGAGGAGGCTTGGGAAAAAAGGGAAATAGATAGAAACGTGTCATCTCCCATCGTTTTGGCTCTACTTACGATCACAATGGGATACTCTTACAAAGAGGACATAATAGATTCTGATTTCTAGTTTACAGGTAAAAAGTTGGAGATAACCACAAGCAAAGGAGACTCAGCATACGCTCTCCTTGGGCACCAGAAAATGCCTTAATATTAGATACCATAGTCCAGCTGCAATTCTTGTTTCAGAAAATGAGAGAGGGACTGCTTGGGCTTGATCAAAAATGCAGAAAGTTGGAACAACCCAGGGACATTGTACTTACATGTACAAAGGGATATGAGAGGTTTAAGAGCTTACACTGTTATAGACAAAATGGATCAATATTTTTTTTTCTGCCAGACAGAATATTCTGATAGAATATTTATGAGGTCCCAAAAGACAGGTGGTGACAAGTCAAAGTTTTGCCCTTGGAATACTGCAGTGCTCATTTGAATTTGGTAAAAGACCATGGCAAATGATTAGTTTGGCATATATGCTAAATGAACCAGCTCAGCAGGCAGAATCTTATCTTTTAATCTCTTCTGATACTAGGACTTCAGTAAATTTCATAGGACAGTATAAGCAAGTCTTCTTTAAAATGCTCCCACTTCCCTTCTTGCAACACTTATTATTATTATTAATTCAGTTCCTGAGAACTCAGGAAAATTTAACATCAGGTCTGAGTTTCTCTCTTGGTCTGACCCTGCAAGCAACTCTCACCATCCACAACTGCATATTCCTTTGAAAGAGCATCATTCAAGAAACAATGATAGCAGCTTCTATCTATCTATCTATCTATCTATCTATCTATCTTGCTTTTCTTCCACCCTGCTGAGGTACCTGTCTCTCCCATTCTATGCCTGACTGTGCCCAGTAACTCACCTACCCACGGAGTTTGCCTGAGCAAACCTTCTGGCTCACGGTCTGGAAAGGAGACATGTTCTTATTTTTCTATCGTACTTTGACCAGCTTTTCTTTCCTTGTCTCAACTTGGCTCTTATTTGACCCCTTCTAACACTTCTGTGGCCCTTTACTGGACTCATCTAAAATGCTCCACTCTGAGATAGATTTGAACAGGTGAAATACAGAGTAATTAAAAGACATCAATGCAGAAGTGATTGTTTTGGACAGACAGCAAAAAACCCCTTGAGTTTGTGCATGGGTATGATCACCACGGTGTTTTCATAAATGTAATATCTTAATGCAAACATCAGATGTACAAAATCATGACAGTCATTCCCTTTACAGGTTTCTTCTGTTCTGCTTTTTATATTTAACTCTCCCACAGGAGAAGCATGCAGAACGTATTTTTCATATATGCATTAACTGAATATCTTGACTTCTCTAGTTATAGAATGCTGCCAAATTTAGTATTTTGAAATATTTAACTGTCCACAGACTTCACAAAGGAAATGTTCAGACAACTCCAGTATTCACAAAACCTGAAATTTACAAATCACCAGATCTCTGTGGAGAGGTAAAAGATCCTGTTTGAAATCTGTCCCAGAAGCCTCCAACAACCTAAAATCATAATTGCATGCTCCTTGTAGGAAACATTAGCTAATTAATCTGACTTAATAGTTTTTTCATGCAGCAATCAAAACCAATTTCAGGACTGAATTTTAGTTTATTAAAAATAATAATTATTACAGTTAATAATCACAAGTAAACTAACTTAATGTGAGCCCAGCAACAGCTGATGCCAAATAAAAAATTTTCAGACAACTCTTCCAGATGCTTTCACTTGATTCTTTGGTTACTTATTCCATTTCTCTGTATATTTGGAAGATAAATATAACCTATTACCATTACTTTTTGTCTCTCTTTTAGTCTTTTGAAAGAAAAGGTTACTAATGACCTCCTGAAAACTACTTATAACTAAGCAAAAACTCCACCAGTTTATATTGGAGAGGACATGCATGGCAAAATAAGCAACAGAAAAAAACCTAAGTTGTTGAATAAACAAAGAATCATTCTGCTGTTGGGCAAGTGAAAAGCAAATGCAAAGTGAAATACATAACTGTAGGGAGGATAAATAATCTAATCCTTAGGGAAACCACTGTTGTTTTATTCAATGGCACTCAGCCTTAAAGAGATTATTTCAAGTTTTTTACATTATTTCCAGATAACCTATTAGCTTATTAGGCAGATTGCTATTACACATTTCATTGTTTTATGGGTATTTAATAGCACAGATATTTTTGAGCATACTGTAGGTCACTTTCCACAGAATCACAGAATAATCTGAGTTGGAAGGGACCCACAAGGATCATCAAGTCCAACTCTGGCCCTGCACAGCACCATCCCCAGGAGTCACACCATGTGCCTGAGGATGTTGTCCAAACACTTCTTGAACTCTATTGGGTTTGGCGCTGTGGCCACTTCCCTGGGGAGCTGTTCCAGTGCCCAACCACCCTCTGGGTGAAGAACATTTTTCTAATTATCCAAACTAACCCTCTCCTGACACAACTTCAGGCCTTTCCCTCAGATCCTGTCACTGGTCACCACAGAGAAGAGATCAGTGCCTGCCCCTCCTCTTCCCCTCACAAAGAACTTGTAGACTACAATGAGGTCTCCCCTCAGTCTCCTCTTCTCCAGGCTGAACAGACCAAGTGACCTCAGCCGCTCCTCATGCAGCTTCCCCTCAAGGCTCTTCACCATCTTCAGAGCCCTCCTTTGGATGCTCTCTAATAGTTTAATGTCTTTTTTATATTGTGACATCCAAAACTGCCCCCAGCACTCGAGGTGAGGCCGCCCCAGTGCAGAGCAGAGCAGGACAATCCCCTCCCTTGCCCGGCTGGCGATGCTGTGCCTGATGCCCCCCAGGACAGGGTTGGCCCTCCTGGCTGCCAGGGCACTGCTGGCTCACACTCAACTTTCCATCAACCAGGACACCCAGGGCCCTTTCCGTGGCACTGCTTTCCAGCATCTCATTCCCCAGTCTGTCCGTACAACCAGAGTGCAGAATCCATCACTTTCCCCTGTTGAAATTCATATGGCTGGTGATTGTCCAGCTCTCTAATTTGCAAAGGTC
Source organism: Ifrita kowaldi (assembly GCA_013398055.1). Lineage (NCBI taxonomy): Eukaryota > Metazoa > Chordata > Aves > Passeriformes > Cinclosomatidae > Ifrita > Ifrita kowaldi. Next base: position 116,411 of record VZRS01003143.1, on the reverse strand, counting down.
TGAATGTCCTGAAATAGTTCATTTGTTGTTCAAGTTGCAATTTTTTTTGTTTTACTTTATATGTTGTTGCCTCTGATTAAACTTTCTTCTTTCTCTTTCTACAGGCAGGTCAAAAGTTTTAACTCACGAAGTACCTAAGTACTGCCTAGGGTAATTTTCTATCATTATTTGAAATGTAGAAGAGGCTGGAATCCTACCTTGAGATACCTCTCACTCAATGTGCTGCTTAATACTGCATTACTCCTGGATTATTACTTCTCCAGAGTATTGATTACTCTGTGGAAAATGCTTATTGCTTCAGCAGAGGAACCACTGGGCAAGGAACTCCTCCTATACACAGGCCACAGGGGAATTAACATAATCTGACCACAATTATTTCAGTAAGTTCTGCATAAAATACTTTAACAGAGCCTCTTAAAGAAACAGTAGAAGAAAGATCTTCACATAGATAAATAATTGGTTAGAAGACCAGAGATCAAAGGAAGGGATAAATTATCAGTATTCCAGGTGGATAGAGATCACTGTTAGCGAGACCTTCAGATAACTCATCTGGGCCTAGGATATTTTTGCCTATCATATTCACAAATTAGCTGGAAGTAGAGAGTTGGAATCTAAGTGTTGTGCTCAAAGAGCAAGTGTGTATATTCATGAAGGCAAATCTGTGAATCCATGACTATTAAGCAGAAACACACCATCTCCTGGACATGAATCCCTGATCAACAAATCATCACATGATAGGAAAAAATTTGGAGGAAGGATGATGACTTTATTATCTATCCACAGTCTTGGATGAAATACTGGACAATGTGGGCTTTTGGAGAAATCAAAAAATCTGGTACCAGCAAGAGTTAACTACTTATTTATTTAAAAAATGGTTACAAGAAGTCTGTAAGTAAATTCTATAGTATTCCCCATTTTCCAGCTTTGGAGAAAACTGTGTCTACAGATGTATTAGCTTCCCACAGGGGCAAGAAGTCATCTCTGTTCCTTATCAGACTTGTCAGACAACCTGGTTTGTTCTGCAGTCCCCATAAACTCTGTGTTAAGGCCTACAAATAGAATAATATTTACAAACATCACCAGGTCCCCAGTACAAATACACCTGTATGGTCAAATTCTGAGATCCTCCTCCTCCTAACCACTACCAAGAAAACTTGAGACCACAGAGAAAAGGGTAGAAAATTCTGTTGCCATATGAGTGAGAGAAGGGGACTCCACAGGCAAACATTCTCAAGGCCTGGTCTTCTGGCACAGAGCACCTCCCCTGTACAGACTGAGAACACACGGAGAACAACTCCTCAGCTGTCATCCTTTCTCTGGCAGGCTCTGATTCTCCAGTCTTAGAACGACCTTCGTCATCAGCTCCTCACATTTGCTTTGCTATTACAGAGCGTCGCTGAGTTTGCTTCGCTCAGCAGAGGCAAAGGACTGCTGGAGAAGTTCAAAGTTGTGGACTGCCAAAGTCATGGTGCTCACAGTAGAGAAGCTCCTGTCTGCTGCAGGTGTTTTATATACCACAGCTCACCCATCTCAAAGGCTGCTTCTGTCTCTTTTTTTTATGTTCATCCCAGACACAGTGGAGAAAGTGACTGCAGAATTTGCTTGCAAAATGCCTGACTGATCTCTCAGCACAGCTTCCCCAAGCAACTTAGCTGTGGAATGTCTTGGGACTGGTATCTAGAAAGGTTAGCAACTTACATCACATGCCTGGGGGCTGGTGGTTGGGCTCTGAATCATACAGCTAAAATCCAGAATTTGTTTATGCAGTCTCACTAAAAATAGTACCTAAAAACTCATCTGCTTTTTATATTGATACATTACACATTTGTAGTTAATACCTCAGCACCACGGGAAAACTTGTAAATGCATACTAGGTTTGGAAGAACACTTACACCACTTATTTAAGAAATTTATGCTGAACTATATCTCAGGGTCTCAGGGTTTGTCCCTGAGTTCAGTTTGACTTTCCCTGACAACTTCAGTGGAGTCAGCATTTCAGTCTAACAGTGAACGTTTCCCAACAAAATAACACCAGAAAGCCATCAGACAGTTTCTACCTGCTTCTTGGAACTACTGTCCATTTCAGACCACTTTCTTGACTGTAACCCAGATTACTGACTTGATGGCATTCAGTTTCAGATTTTGTCTGTGTTCTTTTCAGGTGTGTCTCTATGTGCCAGAGTATGTCTGTCTCTGCCTGCTTTTCTTTGCACTGGAAAAATTAATGGGCAGATAGAATTGCTTATCTCAAATCTTCTTTCCCCTTCACTTTTCCAGAGGCTTGCAGAAAAAAACAGCTGAACAGTTCTGACTGATGTCTGGGGTCTAATTTTCATATGTAAATGAAGAACACAGTAAATGAGAAATAAGAGTGAAAATTACATGGTATGGGCAAGAAAAAAAAGGAAAAATATGTAGTCTATTTTTTATCCCTTGTGGTTTCTTGGGTTCTTTAGGGTTCTATTACATGGCTGCAGTAAGCAAAAAGTGATTTAAAATGCAAAGTTTGAAGACAGAAACTGGGAACCAAAACCGCTGCCAGAATTTATGGCTCTTAGAGAATTTTTGGTGACAATAACATGTACAAAGTATTTCTAACTGTGCAGTAACTGCACTACTTAATAGCAAAATGGAACTAGGAGTTTATTTACATTTCTCTATAATGTTCTAAGAAATGCCTCCCCTCATCTATGAGTGTGTAGCATGAGATACCATAAAATTTTGTTCTAGCTGTAATGAGCATTTCTCTATGAAAATCACTGAAATTAACATCAAACATATTGCTTATTGCTAATTAGGTCTATCCTTAGAAGCCCTGGGCAGGTATTTCTGCTTTCCATGATTTTTATTCAGAAAATTCTGAAACCATCAAGCCAATTTTACTTTATGTTATAAGGAGCGAATTTCCATTTTGATGCTACAATCACTACAAAATGATCAGACTCAAATTTATGTGTAAGACATTGATATAAAATAAGAGGGAAATATGGTACTTTGACCAATATGGGATGGCAGACTTGAAGAACTTCTGTTCTCTGATCAACTAGACACTGGAACAGGTCTCTAAATGTGCTGCACCACAACTAGTAAGGAAATACTAAAATACACAGAAATATCCAGGGGATTTCCTGACTTTGGAGTGATTTGGGTTTCTCAGTTTGCATTAATGTAGGTGTTCATTAGAACTACTATAAATAACTTCACAATTTACATAAATAAATTTTTAAAAAACATTTATTACCTTCACAGTTGTTTTGGGGTTTTTCTAGCATTAGAATTCTCATTGGAATCTGATGACTGGTACCTCTTTGCTACAGCAGGGACAATGAATCATACAAACACTCTACTGCAGTTCAAATATCCAGGACAAATATATTTTATAAGGTTGTTCCTTTAGGACCCCGGGGAATGGAGTTCAGAAACTCATTTTATTTATTTGTTAAGAACCACCAATTTCTTTGGAGATTAAAAAAAAAATAATTTGCTTTACCTCTGAGTTATACCCTGGACTTCCACCTTCTGTCCTGGCTGGTTTCCTCCAGGAGGTCTCCCGTGGTCAGGCTGGGTGGGCTCGCTCTCCTGCGATGGGGACACTGGTGAGGTTTCCTATCGTCGTAGTCTACCAGAGACTCAGCAGCTCTTGCAACACTGGGCTGCTGTTCAGCATCTGCTGCTGGACTCACAAAGCCTGAGCAGGGATCTACTAAAGGCACAACATCCTGGTGTGGAAATAAAGGGTAATTTGCCCCTACTGGAGGAGTGAATAGATAGAATTTAGGGAAATATTTACTGTTTTCTCTTCAAAGCTGACAAAACCCTGATTGCTCTCAAGGCCCCTCAAAACAGGCATGCACATCTTCTTCAATAGGCTTGGATACTGTTGGTGATCATGTTGTAAACTGGTTCAACTGACAAGGCAGATTTTCAAAGGCACTTGCCTGCCTTTCAGGTCCATCAGTCATTCTCTTCTATTGTCCTTTTTGTGGCAGTAAACTTAAAAGATGCAACTTGCTTCTGTTTTTCTGAGATGCTGAAGTTCCAGTCAATAAATCACAGTAAAACTAGAGGTCATTCTCCAGAAAAAACAGTGCATAGAAGTGCATTGCAGTGGTTTATTTACTGAATTCTTTCCTGAAAAAAAGACTTATCCAATATGGTACAAAAAGAAGAGAGCCATTGAATGCTCAGGTTTTTTCTGTTGCTTGGCAATGACGGGAAACACCTCATAATGAAATTTCTCCTGATGTGAAACTTAGTTCATGCCTACCACTGTAATGTAGTCCTTCAAGTGGACACACATAACAAATTGCAGTGACAGATGAGAATGTTTTATATGCAGTACGGGCACTGCAAGGCTAAGCCAACACACTGAAAACACAGAACTCAGTCTGATACATCCTGTGCCCACTTTCTATCGTAACTGTACATTCACCTCAGTGAAAAGAAACTTCGAAAATTTCACTCCTACCAGAAACAAGCCTTTAAAATGCCATACTGGTGTCTAAGTTTACTGACACTCAGTAATTTCCATATGAAATATAATCAGTTTAACACTAGAAATTACATTCAGTGGTGCAGATTGACTTTTTCCTCCATACTTTCTTACTTCCTCCTGGAAAGCTTTAGAAAGAGATGACAGGAGAGGTAAAAACATGGGACCCAGGTAAGGCACAGGATGGAAGACATCACAAGGATGACTCATGTTTTGTTGCATTCATTTTGTAAAGTGAAATGCAATTTAAGCTGTCTTGGGTTTTGTTGACAGAGTTCTATCCAGTTTATCCTGGTAAGTGAATTTGCCAAGGAAGGCTGAATTATTTCTACTGTTAACATTCTGAAGCGATCCATGCTTAAAGAAGCACATGGATGAGTTGGTCCTGTATCCAAGCTAGTCCTCTCTGCTACCTCTGCCTTTTACTTTGCTTCAGGATTCCTGTGGATAATTCTTCTTGATTCTTTTGACATAAACAGCTGCTTTCATTCTCTGGAAAAGTAACAATATCCCAAATCTTCCAATAGAGTGATATTTTTTCTGTCAGACTTTATTTGCTTCCCAGTTAACTCCTCATTTCCCACCTCTTTCCCCCCTCCCTCCACCTTTCAAAAAAATCCCTTCTCTACTCCGCTACGGATTCTAAATACTCGACTGCCACAGGAACATACAAATGTCCCTGGATTCCAGACGCTAATTGTCTTTTTTTGTAGCAGTGCAGTGAGGATGGAGCAGCAGAGCTGTGGATGCCCACGACAGTGTCTGGTTCAGCACAGTTCTTTGGCTCTGCAGCCGAAACTTCCTTGGTTGCTTGTTTTTTTAGGAGCAGCTGCGGGGAGCACGAGGCCGGTTCCCCGTGCCTCTGGCCGGGTGCAGTCCGCGCTGCCGCAAGCCCGGCTGCTTCAGAGGAGCTGCCCCTTGAGTGGGGGTGGATTGGGATGAAACCCAGCCGCGGGACGATTTCGGATGGCGCCGCGGAGGCAGCAGCAGCAGATGTTTCCCCGGGGTTTGAGGATGTGAAAGCCTCTTCTCCCCTCCCCTCCCTTCCCTGCTTTCGCCTGAGATGCAAGCGCAGAGCTGGGCACTGCGGCCGGGAAAGCCCCGCCGCCGCCTCCGCCTCGGCAGCTCCAGGGCAGGGAACCACCACGTGCCCCGAGGTGCCCGCGGGGCCGCCTCTCGACCCACCGCCCCCTCCTCCTCTTCCTCCTCCTCCTCCTCTCCCTCCTCCTCGTCCTCCTCGTCCTCCTCCTTCGCCTCCCCACCCTCCTGCAGACAGCCCAAGCAACCCGTCCCAATGCCTGACCGCCCCTTCCGTGAAGACATTCTTCCTCCCATACCACCCAAACCTCCCCTGGTGCCGCTTGAGGCCATTTCCTCTGCTCCTGTCGCTGGTCACTCGGGAGCACCCTCTTTGCAGCCCGGCAGTTTTTAGTTTTTGCTGCTGTCTGGGACATGCTGTTCCACAGCACGGGAGCTTTTCCCTGCAGGTTTTGTGTTACACCTGCCAGTGCTTTATCCACGCACACCCAGTGGGATCAGAGTCCCTTTCCATGTGTGAATTTGCAGATAGATGCAGGAAAACTAAAGGATTATATAATTTGTTTCCCCTCCCCGCAAAAATGGGCAGTGAGTGCTGGAGAGAAGGGTGTTTCTCCTTCCCATGTGCCAAAGAAGCTTCATGCCAGGGTGGGGGTAACAGTCTCTGCTTCCTAGTGAGGTTTTGAAATTTGAACATAGTAAATTTACTTAGGCTTTCTGGTAGTATTAAGTTAGGTTATTTAATTTGTACATGAGTGTACATATGTGCTGGATTTATTCTATGGTCTAGTTGTGATCAAAGATGAAGTTCAAATTTCTGCTCTCTGACAAAAAAGGGAAACCCATATGCAGTATTTTAATACACAGTCGCTAAAACATCAGAGTATTTCTTCTGTCTTTGCATAATAGACATTGTCTGCTCCAAAAAAGACACTTCAATTTTATTGCACTGGACTGTTATTAATATAATCTGAGTTTCCGACTGATGTAAAGAAGATGAGACTTTTAAATTTTGGTTTGTTTGGTTTATTTGTTGGTTTGGGGTTTTTTTTGTAGCTGCTTATTTACCAATGCTAACAGTTTTAGCATATATATTTTACCTTAAGTGATTAATTAAACTTTTTGAGGACAATGTGAAACATGTTTCCTGAAGTGTCTTAATTACATTTGAGTTTTCTGAGCCATCTGAAGGAAGCTTTCATCTTGCTGAAAAGACATTACATTTTTAAGTTTGGCATGCTATATGATAAGTAGAAGTTTCTTTTTGAGCTTATGAAACACACGAGTGGTGTAATTGTCAGAAAGAAAATATAAAGACCCACTTGCAAAACGTAATATAGTTTGTATCTTGCAGGCTTTTTGTCTAAAGGGTTACACTTAAATGAGACAGATTAGAAACTGCAGTTGTTTCTCCTGTATGGCTTTAACAAAACAAGTAATAGAAATGGTAATATTTCTGCACAGAACTTACCGTGAATAGGCAGTTTAGAAATGCCAGATGTAATTAAAATACTTGGATCTAGAAAACCACTTGACTATTAGCATGATTGAGAAAAATAATTTGAGTAGAATTGCTATTTACATAATCTTTTAGTACAGATATCTCTTTACAAAAACGATCTCAAAATATAACTACTTTGAAAAAACTTTTAGCAGTTACCATAACTTAAATCTTTGTCTATCACTTTATAGATTTTTCATTCTAAATAAATTAATTGAAACTATGCCAATTGAACATTATAATAATACAACATTTTATTAATTAATAAATTGACTGTTTAATCATTTAAGGCTCATCCTAAACTCTTTCCTGCCAATGCAAGATCCAGACTAGATTTAATTTTCTGATAAATTGCTGTGAAGATGCTCGATTTTGCAACTCTAATGCTGATTTAAAGGCTAAAAGATCCAGAATAAAATATTTTATGAAATAGTAGAATGTACTTAATGTGAAACTCTAAGGGGGTGAGTGGCATTTCCTTTCAACCAATGGGCATAGGAATAATGTTAATTTGGTCTAATATACCCTGATTCCTCCTTTGGACAAGAAGTGTTACCTGAGGCTGTTGTAACTTCCTCCTCAGGGTGGAGCAGGAAGGTTTGTTTTTCTGTGAGGGTACAATCCACCTACCATTCCTTATCTTGCATTCAGACTCTTCTCCAATATGCAGAACCCCTTAGAAATACAAGACCTTGATTTCTTCGTGTTTAAATAGTATCTGTACTGCTGCCCAAGTAGATTTTAAAGGCATTAAACAGGTTGTTAGCATTTTACACTTGAATTTAACTCACTGCAGGGTCTTTTGGCCTGTTTCTGTGTCATAAACTAGCAGTAAAGCTGTTGAATTAACTCAGTCTGATTCTAAAGCTGCACAAGGAATCCTCAAACAGCAGATACTTCATATGTCAAATGTACCCTTTGGGGGCATGGTCATATTAAACTGGGAGGTTTGAACTACCCTGGATATGGGGGCGAATTGCCCCAAACTTGTATGTGTCTGACAGTGATGTAAACTATTTTTCTTCCCTTGTGTTCTTCTGCAAAAAGAACTGTTGTTCACCCCTTGTATAATGCCTGTAAGAAGTGCAAGCCAATGAGGAATCAGACCCTATGTCTTTCTAGTGTATTTGGCTGATTAAAAAACTTAATTAGGGAGTTAATTCAGAAATTCATTTATTTTTTTTCTCAGAAAGTACTGAAACAAAGGATTCTTCCCACTGCTTGTTAAGTACAAGTTCAGACAGAAGGGATGGAATAATATATTTAATGACTTTAAAATGTGGTTTAAGCAGTTCCCTTGTATTCTAATTTCTGTGGCTCTTTCTGTGGGATTTACTGACTTCTTGATACTTTTTTTTTTTTCCCTATGGGTAGGGTGTCTTTAACCTGGTTATTTGTACTCTTTAAACAGAGAGAAGGAATGGGAAAATCATTTATACTGGACACTGCTGCAGGAAGTACCATTTCAATTCCAAAGGAATTCCAGTAAGAAATCTAAAAAAAAGTTTTGAAAAAATTTTGAAAGATAGTCTCGAATGTGAGGAAAGGAGTGTTTGAGAGTTGGGATTCATACAGAAAGATTTGCAGAGTGAAATGGCTGCCATGTGAGTGAAATGTAAAAGAGCATGAGCATGAAAGAGCATTTAAACTGACTGTCACAATCTAGCATGCAATGCCACTGAAGATACTAAGAAAGTAAATCCAGAAGCTCTACAGTATCTTCCTCTGGTAACTGTATTACTTTCACTTTTTCTAGTTCTTTTAAAATAAACAGTTCAAGAGCTCCATCTTCGGGTTTAAGGTGTTACTGTAAAAAAATATTTCTTTTTCCATTAAGTAGTACCTAAACATCCTACAAGTTATGTACATCTGCTCACACCTTGTCAGTCTGCAGTGCTTAACATTTCTAGGTACATTTATTCCATTGCCTTTTGGTTAACTTTGAATACTTTCTTTTCAATATAGTTGTTTTCAGTTCTTCTTTCATTAACTTACTTGGTTTTGGTAGATTATGTTTTTCCCTTTCAATTATGATACATAAATCAATTTGACAGTTCATAAAATATTTATGGACCATGACAGAAAATAATGGCAGATGGAGTTTTAAAATGAGATGTTTTTCAGGTAGGCTTTGTTATTTGCTAGAAATTACTATGCTTTTATTAAAATCAGAACATATGCTGATTTTTGTCAATGGGGAATCTGTTCATGTTCTTTTGGGAGCAGGATTTTAGTGAAAAATTAATTTTGTTTCTACCAGTGCAGCAGAGTTCTAAAAGACTTAAATATTACAGTGAAAAAATTGTAGTCCCTCTTATTTTTCAATAAAAAGCCTCTAATTATTCCAGGAAGTCTTTGGGGGAAATAAAGCATTTGAAAAATTTTGCTTCTCAAACATAGTTGTGAAAGTGGTACATAACAAAAAAATATTGTGAAGTAAATTAAACTGTCAATCACAGAAATCCACCATCTATGAGATACTCTTATGAGTACCTTCTGTCTCCTTTTTTTTTCCCTTCTCAAGTAAAGTTTTATTTCTTCCTCCTTTCTAAGTATTTTCAGTGGCATTCTCTGCTGACATTCTGAAACGACAAGCACAGGCAGTCCTTTTAACTTACCCCGATCATCTTGTCCTTGGAGCTGGAGAATTTTCCTTGCTTCTGTTTTCCATAATAACACTGTAGAGAAGTACAATTGCAATTTTTATAATAGAAGGGGTAACTTGATGATTACCCATTATTGCTTAAATTATTGCTTAAATCAAGATAAATCAAACCCAAGTTGTGACTCGACACCATCTATCTTCTTGGCCCCAGCAAATGTCTCAATCTATTGAGATATTCATGTGGCTATTGTTGCTTTTAGTTTTTGCCTACTGAATCTGAGTCACCAACAAGCACCAATCTGGTGCCACATAATTATTTAGCCTTCATAAAATAATTACCGATGATGATACATTCAGTATTTTATTGTTGCCTCTTGTATTTGAGACTTTCTCCTCCATTGTTATTTACTTTCTTTCTCAGATTTCTTCAAATGAATTAGAAATTACGATGCCTTAACTCGCTGTAACTCACATTCTTTCCAAGCAGAAGGTGGAGACAAAGAACAGAAAATGCTCAGAGGCTAAAAGCTGTCCTCATCTTCCTGCTGGCTTCAGTTCTGTGCCTCTGAAAAGTCTGCCAGAGAACCTCAGATCTGACTGGAACATGAATGCCACCTGAATGAGACTTCGGTTTCCTTCCAGAAATCTTGACTGTCTTGCAAAGCTTTGAAATCTTTATACATGTTTTTAATTTCTATTTAAAATAAAAGAAACGCAAACTAAAATAGAAATAAAATACCTTATACTTCATTCCATGAAGAAATTAAGAAGGTCACAGTAATGACAGAACCCAAGTTCATTGCTTCATTGATGGTTTATGTATATATTGATTGACATAGGATATTGCAACAAGGCAGCTAAATTTTATCTGCAATTTGGACAGTGCCTCTTCCCATTTTTCCCAATATGAACACTCTTAATGTAATATGTGACAGATCATGTGTAAAACATGAATACATCTAAAACGAAATTTAAAATTTACTGTTATTTAGAATAAGGTGTTTTTCTGATATCAGACCTTTGACATTGTTTTTTGTTGCCATAGTGACTCATAGTTGTCAAGATATTAAGCAGATATTAACTAAATACCTATTGAAAAAAAACAATTATTAAAGAGTGTAGCTTAACCTAAAGTATGCTGATTGTTTTTTCTTATATATTAAGTAGTTGTATTAATGTCATTGTTCTATCTTCCAAGTTCAACTCTCAATGAGTTTTTAAGTCTGGCACCAAGACAAAACAGCTTAAAAATAGTGGGATGCATTGTATTTCCACTGTTTTTCTTTAAATATAAAGTAAAAAAATCAGTAAAAATATTTTTTAAAGAAAAGGCCCTTCTTTTATCAACTCCCTTGTTACTGAATGGTTTTAAGTGTTTTGATTAATTACAATTCTGTACTGACTGATGTATGCTTAACAAGTCATCCCACAGAATTTTTGAGGGGGTTTTTTGTATTTCTTTGGATTCTTGCTCATAATTTTCATGAAACCAAGATAATTATTTTCTGTGATTGTTGTAACAATAACAATATTCTGTATACTCTTCCACTTGTCTGTAGGACTGTTTACTTCAAAATATTGCTTTCCTCCATCATAGGTATTCCAACTCCATCTAACTTGTTACGTTCACAGAACCGGAAGCTTAAAGTTTATGTTGTATTCTACAAAAAAGAAAAAAAAGGAAGAGTTAAGAATGCATTGCTTCCTAAGTTGCATGTATCTAATTTTAGAATACAAAACTATCACTTTATTTTCTCATTAAACAAAACATTTACCGGAAAATCTGACAGTTAAATTTTTCACTAAAGGCAAAACAATTATGGGAAATAATTTAAAGATTTCTTTCAGTAGTTTGTAATATTGTTTAATGTTCAGATATGTCTCTGAGTGGTATAAAGGTTTATCCTATTAGTGTACTTTTTCTCTCTTCTGACTCTGATGCCTGTAAACGTGACTACTACTTGAATGCTCAATGCAATTTGTAAGTTAAAAGGTAAGATTTAAATGTTTTATCCCAACTCTGTTTCTAAACAATTTACTATTAAGAAAGAATATTTTCACCACCTCTGGGACAGACCATTGTGAGTATACTAGGCTTGGGTCCAGTGTTCTTTTGAGATGCAGGGCAACATCTTTATTTTGAGGTGTGTTTTTCTTTTTACCTCACCAAAATTTGGTTAAATACAATCCTGCACTTTTTAAGTCCTGCAGTTTTAAAATAGCTGACATAAATGTTCTTTTTTTGGAACAGTATCTAATCTAAGGTAAAAATTTTATTATGGAGAAAATAAGAACAATAGCAAAGAACTTTAATCAAAGAATAAGACTTTATTTTGAAAGGAAGAAGAAAAGGTTGTACATATTTTTTCAGCCTTCATTTTCTATCAGATGCCCTTCTGCATCCTATGATACATGCTTACAAAACTGTCATGGAAATTTACAGTGGTGTGATAGAATTTACCACCTTGGCAGGTTATGATGATAATGACACAGTAATTTTGTTACTCATGGATACATAGGGTTTTTTTTCCTATTGCTCTAAGAGAGGACAAAGAGAGCTTAAGGAAATAAAAAATGATGAAGAAGGAAAGAGGTGCAACATATAAAGTTTTGCCCCAATAAACTACTAATTAACCTACTGGTTAGTAAACTTTGAGAAGAAGTATTAAAGATTTGCAATGGGAAATGACTTGGTAAATGCATTAACATGTAGAATTCATAATTTTCATGCTTAATGATTAAAAACTGAAACCTGTAAATGGCATTTATTTCCATAATACAGTACTGTACAATTGAAAACATATAGTTCACTGTTTTCTGCATTATAGGGTGCTGTAAAAAATCTGAGTATTAGCTGGGATGGACATACCTGTTGATCTTAATGGTATCAAAATTCTTTTTCAGAAAGATGCCTCTAAAGATGTCATTGTCCATATATGCTAGCATGGCATGAAAACCCCAAATCATTGTTTTTACATGGAGTATGTTGTGTCACTTGTACATATGTTATTTTTCTCAAATGATAAGGAGTGCTTAGAGATCATGACTGGCTCATCAACAATATCTTTTGAAGTCTGAACAGGGAACCCAAGTCCTGCTTTTTTGTTTCCTTCTATGTATCAATTACCCTTTAGTGTAATTTCAATTTTAAAAAGAATAACAAAAGAGTTATGATTAAATTATAAACCTGTTTATAATCTAATTACTTTTACAATTTAGACTGTGAACCATTCATCCTTTTACAAGGCAAATCCTGTCCTATTTGCTTCCCTCATAGTCTATACTAGTGTCTATCAGAACTCTGTCCTTGGTCTGATATTTTCCTACCACACAATCTGAAATAACATTTATATCGCAGTGGTTCTTCATTCTTAATCCTCTGCATGCCGACCTTCATGGTAGAGCACCTCTCATTCATGTGATTTCTGTCTAACACTGCCCTGGGTTTTTGCTCCCAATCTGATAATGGACTTTGCCCTCTGAAGTTTTAGCATTCTTTGCCTCGAAGTGGTTTTGTTTGTATTAAGGCTGTGGGCAATGTTGTTGTACTTCAAGCTGCTAATCTCCCTTTGGATGCATATATTCTGGTTATCTGAGCGCCCTGCACTGTAACTGAGATATTTTGATGCCCAGTCTGTGGTGCATGACAGACACAGAACCAGGAGTACTGTCATGTGCCTAAGTACTGAGCCTAATCTGATCTGACAGAAGAAAACCTCTGATTCACAATTAACAAAAATTGCCTGTTTCACTCCTCTGGCTTCTGTTTACTCAAACTGCAGTTTCATCTGTGTAGAACAGAAAACCATGGAGACCTCAGACTTCTTCCAGTTGACAGGGTTAAATCCCTTAGGGCAGATTGCTTGAGTAGTATCCCAAGTTGCTATGCCAGCCTTGGTTCACTAGCAAAAAAGGCATGGTGGCAGGGATTCTTGGCTCTGTGGCAACTTCAGGTGTACTGCAATCAGCAGCAGGAGGGCAAAAACCACTTCAGTAAGAGAAGAAAACTTATGATTTCCTGATGTAACTTGTATAGGGATGAGATAGGTTTGGGAAAAAATATTTTTTAAAAGTGTGAATCAAAGGACTTCAGCTTCAGCCACCACAATTTGGTAAATACCACTGAGAAACTCCTTATTTTAGAGCTGTGATACTTTTTATTTTCATTCAAAGAAAATATAAACAGACAAAGAGGATTTAAAATTTCTAGCTCATTAAATATTTGCTGTGTAAAAAGTAGAATTTGATCACTTTGCCTCCTTTTAGAATGGGTGTAATCCTGTCTAGGTGGTAAAATATCTGGGTTTTTGTGTGACTACTGAGTCTTCTAATATCTGTCATAGCCAATCTCCATAGCAGTGAGAAACTAGGATTCATAACCCTTACCTGATAACATCATTTCAGACTTTTTCAGTATGGTTGTAGGAAAGAAAAAATGGAAATGTTGAATTGTGAATCAAGTTTTAGGAAAGACTAATAAAATACCTCTTCTTGTGATGTTTTAAAATAAATAAATGCAATTGTTTAAGCATAATCTCTGCAGGAAGAGAGCCTATCTTCCATTGAACTGTCAGAGTCAGAAAAAGCAGATTCTCTTTCAGACACATTAGCTCTTGACATGTGCACAGCCGAAGAAGGCATTTTGTGCCCCAAAAGTGTGTCTAGCTAAATGCATTCAAACATCATGGCTAAAATAAAAGCCCACAAAGTGCAATAAGCACTTTCCTTTCTGTAGCATTAAAACCCAGTTGCTTTTGAGCAAGCAGCTTTGTTCACAGATTGTTCCAGTCCACATATAGAGTAATGAAAAATTAAATACTGCACAAAATTTAATTTAAAATCACTACAACTTTAAAATTAGCAAGTCATTTTTCTTCAGTTGGCATAGTGGCTCTTTTGTACTGAGATCTGGAAATTGTACTTTGAAGTTTTTGAGCAGCTGTTGGGCTGACTGAGAATAAGAGGTTTTCAAAATATACTTTGAATGGAAGGAAAAAACTCTTCAAAATAATTGCTTCTTAAGTTCAGGATCTTAGAGTTTTACTGCATAAACCAGAATTTTTGATGTTCTTCTAAGCAGCCAAATAGAACAAATAAAAAGATAGTGTTTCAATTTTTATTTCCAAATGCAAACATTGGAATAGGCCTGTTCTAGTTGGGTGAAAATGAACATAGGAATTTGGATTTACAGGAAAGTGACTGCTTTTCGTACACACCACCCCTTAATATATGCATAGAAGGGGAGCAGAAGATACATGCATGTATGTGTGGCAAAATTGTGACTGTCCTTTCACAGGACCGAAAAAAGAGCATCCTAGAATTTTGTAAAACACAGCAACTGAGAAATTAGATACCTGCACTCAGCCTCTCAAGTACAAGCTAAACCCCAGATATTCTAAAACCTTCTATTGGTATTTCAAGCAGTTCTTCTGTGGATAGGGAACAAAAGAGAACCAGAAGAAATATGAAACAGCTTTTAGTAGAGGTGTCTGTCTGTATACTCATTTTACCTTTATAACTGATACATGAGTTATTTCCTGATAAGACTGTCAGAGTCCTACGAAACAGAGTATGTTTCATTCCTATGAGGCTTTTCAGTGAACTCAAGTTTATTATATATGTGTATATATGGATATATATATAGAGATATACTCACATATGTGTTTTATATGTACATATATAACTATTATATATGTTAGCTTTTGTTTCTGTGCATGAATAATTAATCGCTGAATTTCCCTGTTTGGACATCTTTATGTATTACTTATTTAAATTTGAGCATGCCCAATAGTTTCATCCAAATTTATGGTTTGGACTGATAGCTGTTTCTAAATGTCTGAAAAATCTGTTTCTGAAAAGCCCATTGGCATGATTCTCTGTCATTTAATTTTGTTCTTACGGTATAATTGCAAAATACAGAAGTTGATCTGCGGTAAAACTGGTCTGAATAAGAGATGGGGTGAAAGGATGGGGAGTAACTTCATTTTTTACACTGAAAGAACTGGAAGAAGAATCAATCTGTTGGTTTTAAGTTTAATAAACAGAGAAACTAAAATATAGGAACATTAGCTTTAAATATAATGATACAAAGTTAAGGGATTCATAAACCTTGCTTGATACATAATTTCATACTTTTTCAGTGGGATTTAGAATCTGCAACATAGTTCTCACAGAAATAGCTCTGCTTTGCATCCTTCTAATTCCAGAGGGTCCTGGAAAATGGTCTAGCTTCCTCTCTTATCATCAATTTAAAAAGAGCTTCAGTTTTAAAACATGCCAATTTCCACTGACTCCAGAGAACCTCTGAATTTGCTTTTGTGAAAAGCATCCTGTGCAATAGAGACACGTTCACAGAATCACAGTATCACAGAATAATCTGAGTTGGAAGGGACCCTCACGGATCACTGAGTCCAGCTCCTGGCCCTGCACAGCACCATTCCAAGAGTCACACCATGTGCCTGAGAACATTGTCCAAATATTTCTTGAGCTCTGTCATGCCTGGTGCTGTGACCACTTCCCTGGGGAGCTGTTCCAGTGCCCAACCACCCTCTGGGTGAAGAACCTTTTCCTGGTATCTACAGCAAATGAGAGGATACATATAATCCCAAAATCCACAAGACAGGTCTACCTAAGAGAACTGCCAGAGGACCATTTTGAGTTTTGTTTTTCTGTCTCTTACAGTAACATATAAAGGATTGCTAGGGGAAAAATGCAAAAACAGGCCAAAAATGGAATAAAGTTTTCATGGTGTTGACTCTTGCTCTTGGCGGTCTGCAGTTTAGAGACACCCTGAACCAAAGGCTGCATCAGGACCATCCTATTTAATAGTCTCTGACACTACTTCTATAATTTCTAACTGTTCTTTAAAAACAAAACTCTGACAAAAAAAAACAAACAAAAAAACCCAAAACAGACAAACAAACAAAAAACCAAAAACCGAAAAAAACCAACAAAACAACAAAACAAACCCCCCACCATTCAAATACATATAATATTAAAAAACAGTGGGTTTGGTTGGCTCTAAAATTTTTTACTTTTCCATGGGTAGCCCTACTTTCTATATCACACCAAATGCTGAAAAATTGTTGCCTTAACTCCCTTCCTCATTTAGTTTTGCAGTTCACAGCATCACAGAATCATAAAATAAGCTGTCCCAGTTTGAGACAAATTGGGAGGAATGTCCAAAATGAACGTCCTCTGATAGAAGGCAGGTTACAGCCACTCCTTCCCCACCAGGTTCAGAAAGAATTTTCCTTGGAGGAAAGTGAAAAGAACTATTTATTTAACAAGTAAAGTGCACGCAGGCACACGACAAAAAAGATTAATGCTAAATAATAAAACCCCTCGCTGTGGAGAGAACCTGGAAAAATTCCAAGTCCTTGTGGGTGTGGCTCTCTCCTCTCTGGAATTCAGCATGGGCCCCTCTGGGCTGCGGTGTAGGGCCTCCCAATGATGTTCTGGTGTTACTGAATAGTCCAGAAGAGAAGAAAAAGAAGCCAAAGTCCCAAGGGGAAAAAAAACCCCCTCTCTTGCCTCAGCTAGCAGACCAGCTGAAAAGCAAAGGAGTTTAACTCTCTGTCTCTCTCCGGAGAAAGGAGCCGAGAGCTGGGAAAAGCAGGGAGGTGCTGTCTCCGCTCCCCAGCAGCAGGAACACAGCAGAGTGTGTATCTGTGTCCTTGAACACAAAACCACTCGGGTTTTTTTTCTCCCTTTCTCTCGGACCCAGCTTAAAGACAGAGGAAGGCACAGGATTCATGTCTGGCATAGGGCAGACAACAGGGAGTACAGTATCATACAGTCACCCCAGGACACAAGCTCAGTTGGAACTGACCCTCAAGGATCATCAAGTCCAACTCCTGGCCCTGCACAGCACCATCCCCAGGATTCACACCATGTGCCTGAGAGTATTGTTCAAATGCTTCTTGAACTCTGTCAGGCTGATGCTGTGACCACTGCCCTGGGGAGCTGTTCCAGTGCCCAACCACCCCCTGGGGGAAGAACATTTTTCTAATATCCAACCTAAACCTCCCCTGATACAACTTCAGGCCATTCCCTCAGGTCCTGTCACTGGTCACCACAGAGAAGAGATCAGTGCCTGCCCCTCCTCTTTCCCTCATGAGGAAGTTGTAACTGCAATGAGGTCTCTCCTCAGTCTCCTCTTCTCCAGGCTGAACAGACCAAGTCCCCTCAGCTGCTCCTCATACAGCTTCCCCTGCAGGCCCTCCACCATCTTTGTTGCCCTCCTTTTGATACTTTCTAATAATTGAATGTCTTTCTCATATTGTGGCACTCAAAACTGCCCCCAGCACTTGAGGTAAGGCCTCCCCAGTGCAGAGCAGAGCGGGACAATCCCCTCCCTTGCCTGATGCCCCCCAGGACAGGGTTGGCCCTCCTGGCTGCCAGGGCCCTGCTGACTCACGTTCAGCTTGCCATCAAACATGTTGAATAATATATAATGGGACTCATATCACAAACCTGCTCACTTGTCTTACTGAACCTGCTGCACAGAAGTAACACGGAAAAAATGTTAGATTTCAGGGAAGGGTGGATATCTTAGTCACGCTAAAAATTTTGCTTTAAAAATAACTCTGTATGTGAACCCAAATTAAGCTGAGTAGGCAGTATTCATTTAGATAATCTCATGGAACAAGGCATTTTAAGTTTGGTTTCTTTTATAAAACTGGGGGGAAAAAAACATAAACCAACAATATAACAGGCTCATGATTACATGATCCGAAAGGAGATTCCTTACACACAGACATACCATTAAAATAATTAATTGTTCCCATGTAGAAATTCTGATCTTTTCTGATATATGAAGCATCCATCCTTATAGGTAGGATAAAAAATCGATAATAAAGTCAGTGACTCTGTCCATCTGAAGAACATTTTACTTTTCCATTGCTGCTAACGTACTTTGAAAAAAATATATTTCTGATCAGATTCCTTCACTGGATTTCCAAGCTTTGTCTTTTGCAGATTCTCATCATTTTTGTATTTCAGTAACATATGTTATAACTGTAGCAAAGCTGTCCTTGATGCATCTCAAAGGTGTTCCAGCCATCAGTCAACTAACAGTGTTGTTGCTTTTGGCCCACACAGGATGGTTGCATACGTCGAAGATCAGAACTCCAGACCTCAAATCTCTGAAGTTTTTCTGACAATGTTAATTTGTTAACTATTGCAGCATTCAGGACAAAATGACATCTAGTTCATTGACTAAAAACCTTTTCATCATTCAAAAAATGAAGGACAGCGTACCATTACTGTAAGAGCCCAGGAAAATATGGAATCCCAAACCATTCTTGTCAAAGAAATGGCATTTTCTTTTTAACAGCACTCCTTTTTACTAGCACTTCAAATTTTTTTAAACACTGTCATGTATACAACAAAACTAATTAAAAGCTTAAATAGTTTCTTGTGGAACAAAGTTGTCCTATATCCTCCTGCAAAGTATGTAAAGAAATGCACTTCAATTGTGTTATTTTTGTTCCTCAATATCTTTCTTAAAATCACAAATCAAGAAAACCAGCGTGCGCCTACAGTAAGTAACATGTTATTTTGAATAGGAATGTGACTTTGAAGTGAATTGCTTGATCATACCCACTTACCACTTTTTTTTTGGATCATTGTCTTGGTTTCTTGAGTGCATAAACTGGGTTCATTTTGGATTAAGCTTATTGGAGAGGTTTGCTTCAGGAAATATGTGCTCAGTCTGTAAAACCAGATTAGGAGTGAAGTAAAAGCCCTAAGATGTGTGTAATACAGATATTTCATTGGTCTTTTTTCAGTCTAAAAATATGCTGCTTCGCACCACACTGTCTAACCTTGCATTGTCTACATAAAAGGCCTGAATTATTTAGAATGTTGAAAGTCTTGGGGGCTTTTTGGTCTGAAAATGGAAACAAAAAATATTTCCTCAAAATATTTTATCAAAGTGAGAATTTTACCTTGAAATCTATTAAAATTGACTCTAATATAGAGGTTCCCAAGGCTTTTTTTTGACAGCAAGATAGGCTGCATATCATTGTTATTAAACCCACACCTTTATCGTTACTGCGTGAAGACTTTTGAGGAAAGGACTCATCAGCTGCCATCAAGTGACGCATGTGCAGGATGCATGGGGCAACTCTGGCTCATGCTCAGTGCCCAACTCAGACCTGCAGCAGTGCTTCCCTTTCACTTTAGAAACTTAGTTTAAGAGCCGTGCTCATGGCCTGTCCTTCCACTCTGCCCTGAACTAAGGAGTTGTGTTAAGACTTTGGCCACCATAACAACGCATATCTTCCCATGCGGAAGGATTATTTTACAGTATTATACACATTTCTCATTTTGGCACAGAAATAAAATTTTTGAAGGTCCAGTGTGCAGTACTTGCTTAACATAAACTTCCTGTCTTGCTTACTTTGAGGTTTACTGCATGTTAAACACCACTAGCAGCTAGCTCATGAAGTAGTTCTGAAGGCTGAAAGGTTGTTAGTCTGTTTGACTATATAGAGGTATAAAAAGAGATTGTTTACCCACTTTGTCCTTTTTTTCTGGAATTTTTTTTTGAGTGGAATCTGCATTTTCCCCCATTATTTATAAACTAAAAGCAGCAAAACCTGATAGAACCCTCATAATAAAGTACTTTGTTTATTTTGAGTTATCAGTCGAGATAAGTGTGGTGCTGTTGCCTTGAAGAAGTTTTACTTTTTAAAATATATCTTGCTAATTTTAAATAAATAAGCTTATTTAGAATTTAATATGCAGCAATAAGAACATTCTGTTTCTCTGGGAAATAGTTTTTAATATTAGTTACTACCAGGCAGTTCATTTAATATCATGTAGAGAGCCTTAAGTGAAGCTCAGTGGCTAACTGAGAAACTTATGATACAGTTCTTGACTAAAAAAAGAAAAATAAAACACTAAATGTAGTAAATTGAACAGGCAGTAATCCTTAATCACATTAAAGTACTATAATTTTAAACTGAGTTATTCTTTAGGCGATTAATTTTAGCACAGCCATATGAATTTATTTTACACATGTTAATGCCTTGATTATTATCTCGATTGTGTTTTGAAAGAACATATAATTTAAAGAACATATAATGATGTAATACTTGTAGCTTATTTTTTCCTGCTCTGATTACATTTTCTTCTGTCAGCAGGCAAAAAGTCTTTGACAAAGTGGAAGATTGTAAAGGCAACATTATTTATTAATAACTAGCTCTTCTTTTCTTCTTTAAAGGGTATTTTGTTCTTGGGGAGATGCAGGCAGGAGCTCCTATTGCCCTCAGCAGGAACTACATCTGTTCTCAAATGCATACCAGTGCTCATTTAGAAACACAGTACGGCCCAATAGCTGAAGTTAACCTCTGACAGTTTAAAATTTGGTAGTGTAGCCTTCATTCAGAATAACCATGACTTATAGCACCTGGCTTCCTCGACAGATTAGGAAAGAAAAAGGTTTCATATACACAAAAAAAATTCTGAAATATGCAGCAGCACGTTTCAGATAGAGTTTCTAATGAGCTGCCTTAATTTGGTACTATATTTTTGGTGCTCTGCTTCTCCTTTCAGCTGGTTTGGCTTCTATTCCTTCTTTCTTCCTTGCCACCCCTTCTCATTTTTGTGATTGTACCCACACCATGGCACTTCTTCTTCATTTCTTTATTCCAATTTTGTATTTGACATTGTGCTCTGTTGATCTTCAGCTTTGGATAAGTAGAGTGGTTATTATGAAAGAACTAGAAACATGTACATGGTACATTGGATTGTTTGCAAGAGATGCTCAGGCGTGCACTCCGCTTCACAGTAAATGTGAAATAGCCGACCCATCCATAAAAGTAAATTTCTTACCTATATAGAAACTCTTTCACTTGCTTCTGCTGACAGAGAAGGAATTCCTGTTCATCTATTAGTTTATCTAGCAGTTCATCTTCTTGATCCCTGGGGCAGAGGATTCAGTTTTTACGCCCTTGAAAATACTTTTGTGATATTTTACTAAAAATATGTACTGTAACTGGCCAAAATATATGAGATGAAATATTGTGCCACATACTAAAGGGTGCTTTGTATGCTTCTTATCCTTAGAGTTCATATTCCTGATTCCCTTACTGTAATCTTCTGTTAGTTTAAAACCTATAAAAAATTACAGTAAGAAAGAGTAAGACTTACTTATGGATGTAAATAAGAATGTTGAATTGTAAAAATCTCTTCAGTGTTTCCAACTGGCCCAGCATATGCTATTTTATCGTTTAAAATTCTGTATGGGTGCAAAATAAGTTTCATTTATACATTGAGGATTTAAATTGGAAATTTTATTTTCAAATATGCAAATACTTTTCTTCTTTTGCTTTCCTATATGTTCCTCATTATCTTCCACATTTTTTCCTGCAGCTTATCGTAATTCTAAAAATTACCATGAGTTCATAGCCTGGTATCAAACAGCCTCCTGCAACAGTCCCATAACACTTCTGAGGAAGTATTGCTTCTGATACTAAGGAAAGTAGTTTCTGACCTTTGTGAGTGTCCATTAATTAAGTCAACTTGCCATCATGTAAAAATGCAGAGAGGAGGTCTACAGCATTTTATGTTTTCAGGTAAAATCTGCCTTGCTTGAAAAGCACAATTGAAATTTTTATGTTTAACAGTATTTACTGCTTACACGCAGAAAATATTGTAAGGATTTAATAATTAAGTTTCTTGATTTTAGAAGTGCTTCCAAGTATTGAATGTGAAATTCATGTCAATAGCAAAAGGATAGTTGATCTGCTCAAAAGTGCATATTAGACATTATTTCAAATGGCTTTAGAACATTTTATAGCTGTGAATAGATCAAGATATTTTTAATTTTGTATCATAAAACATTATAATGTCCCTTGTTGCACAGTATCACAGGAAGGAAAGTGATACAGGGCATTCTTTGACTGCCCCAATAACCTTCATCCAGCCACGCACAACAGGTGTATATATCACTCCATGGATGTGCCTTGGTCTTTATAAACAGCTTCCAAATGGCAGTCTAAGGCTGGATGTCTGGTTTTCAAGAACAGAAGTTGAATGAGATGAACCTAAATACTTTTCCTTCTTCAAGTGGCAACAGTCAAAGAGAGAGATTTTGTAATTTTACATTTCTTTAAAACAAAAGGAGTCTAAAGGAGACGTGGGTAAAACTGAGTTGCCAGAAATATTGAAATACTGAAATATTGAGTTGGCTTGATTTATAGCAAGTGATTATGTGTCTTGGGAAGATGTCGCCAAATTACAGGATATTTAAGGATTCTTACTGGGTGTGATTGTGTATTGTAATAGTTATGAAACTTTATGTTTGATATCCAGGTATTCAACCATTAGGTGTTTGAATATAAATGAGTTTAAACATAAATGAAGACCCTTTAGCATCTTAGTTACTCATTCTCCTTTGATGAAGTTGTTAAAAATACATTTTTGCTTCAACACGAATTTTTTATAAAATATTTTCGTTATCAGATTTTCACTAAAGGCATTAAGTGTGGAAGTCAGAAACCTCAGTGTCATGACAATCCAAAAGACATTTTTTTACCTGAGATTTGTTCTTAAAACCTTCATTCTGAACACTGAAGCCACATGAAAAAGAAGTCTCATTTATGCTGTGAATTCTGAAGGAACCTATAAAAGAGTCCCAATATGCAATCAGTTCACTGGAAGTGTTTTGTTATAAAAACAGATATCTAAACCCCAAAGAGGTGGTACTTATAATTGTTGAGCTGAATGTACATAAGAATATCTGCAGCATTTTCTTGGACTTACTGTTTCTAATTACTTCAGTTCTAAAAAGGCCATTGTTCTCCTATGTTGTATTAGATTAGTCACTATGTATCAAGACATGTAATTTGAAAAGGTCCCTTTCTGAACAAAGTATACTAATTATGCTTCACTTTTTTTCATAAAAGCAATGAAATCTTTAGTCAGTTGTGTTTCTCTGAAAACTGTGTTTGTAGTGGATGGCACTGACGTACCCGAAAAGTCTCTTTCCTTGCAAAGTTAGTTAAGGTTAACTCCAAGGTTATTGAGACTACATCAATGAGATTTGGCCAATGTGCAGGCTTTATAGAATACTGGAACATTAGTAGGAGAAATTATTCAGTGAGAGATTCAGATGAACATAAACTTTGATATGAGCCAGTCGTAAAATATGTGGTCTTAAGTAGCTTCAAGTCTTAGAAAGTACTTTTTGATTTCTACATAGCATCTGGTGTTTCAGAATAACCTCCACAACAGAGGCAGGTAAAGCTTGTAACAGAAAGAGTTAAATTCAAATGCTAACAGTTTATTTCATTCTTAATATGGCAGCTTACTCTAATGTCAGTCCTGGAGAGAAGTCCAGCAGCTTAGTTAATAATTCCCCAGTCTTGAGTACAACATGTCTAGTCAGCAACTAGTACAACAACTAGTCAGCTGACAAGGAGTGTGGACCTACGCAAATGGATTCCTAAAACGTAATTATGCTGCTTCTTCATTCTGTACTTGAAATCTCCCTTTGTTCCTATGTGTCAGAGACATTCCAGGGAAAATGCAAAGGGTTGACTGCAGGAGGCTCAAGAACTGATATGTTTGTGTAGGGGGCTGGAGCAGGGAAAGTTTTTAAAAGCACTAGATATTAACCTGATTGATTGTTCTTGAGGTAAAAGTGGAGTCCATAACAGAAACAGACAGGAGCTTGAACTGTTATGGCTCCTGTACGACTGTTTTATAAAGCTGAATCCTCATAAAACCACAACAGAAGGGAAGTTGAGAGGGAGCAGCTCATTTTGTTTAAGCGATTCTGATTATATAAATCTGGGAAGAGTCCAGAATTATACATTTCCTTGCCATTAGAATTTGCAAATAAATGACAGTTCCCATGAAATATTTAAGTATACTGAAAATTAGGTGTAGATGTGTGATATCTATTAGAGGGATAAATTTCCTAAATACTTGCATCAAAGCTGACTAGAATCTTAAACAAGTAAATAAAAAAAAAATTATTTCATCGACTTTGTTCTTCTATAATCAGATTATGTTTTGTTACAGTTGCATCCTTAGACAGAGGCAAAAAATCACCTTATGTCAGCAAAGTGCTTGTGATGCACCTCAGAGACTGAACAAGGTACTGTAGATGGAAGGATAAAGAGGCACCTAACATAATAAGCTACCCTCACAATGAAGAACAACAGCACTCTAAAAATGAAACTTACTTTGTTTAGTAAATTAATAAATCAATAGAAAAGTCCTAGTGGATATAGAATTTTACCAGTTACAATTGCTAATACTGTATTGCCATTATGGGTAAGGCAGATCACACTATCAGTCTATATTAAGAGTACAAAAAGTGACAAGACAACCAGGAAATTTTGAACATGTGCTATCTTATGAATAACAAACATGCTGTTCTGCAATGGGAGTGCCTTTCCATGACTTCAAAGTGATTTTATATTATTGATTGGGCAGAATTTTAGCTGCTTGAGGGCATTTGGCTGTTACACTCCAGAGCCAGAAGCCGGAGTCCTGCTTACCAAGTTAACTGTTAATCCAAAGGTTTTTAGAGGGGAAAGGTTAAAGGGGAAGGGAAGTACAGGGGAATACCAAGAAAGAGGTATACTTTTGTGTACCTATTGTGCTTTATGATTCCAACAGAGGGGTGAGGGAGTCTAAAACAACATTGTACTCATTGAGCCACTTCCATCCCATCCACCGAAAAAAGTCTAAATTCGAAGGGAAAGCTCATGATCAAAGTGCATCTTTTCGATACAAGGGGATCAAGTTAAGAGAGCATGAATAAATTTGTTTTTGCCAATTTGTGTGTGTACTGAACCTTGTAAGCATTATGAAGACTTCTTTTTCCTCTTAGCTTTCTCTCTATATAACTAGTCCCTTTATACAAATAAAGCACTGTCTGGATATGAAGCACTGACACCTTTTAATGCTACATTTTGTCAGATTGCTAATGGGTCTATTTTTTTTTATTTTTATGTATTTATGTATTTTAGTCAGTTAGAAGTCATGTCTTTAAATTTAACTGCTATGACTTAAAACCTGTAATATTCAAATAGAAAACAGTGTCTACAAAGTGGTCCAAAATTCATAAGAAAATAAAGCATTTTTAAAAACGAACGTTGTCTTTGGCTAGGGAGATGGAATAGGTGTGATGAAACAGAGTTCCTTTGCAACCTATCATTTCTGTGATTCTGTGCTGCAGGTTCTGCTCTGATTGAAATCAATGTTTTTCCTACCTAGGATTGTATTTGTACAAATACTTCTGAGTAAGGGCATTAGTCTTCCATTATTATATTTGATTGATTTTTCCTTATCATTATCATCATCTTCACCACCATCATCATCATCATCATCACCTTCATTTAACTTGACTTCAGGAGGCTTTTGGCATTTTCTCTTTATTGAACAGAAATAGCTAATAAAGATGGAAAGTATTTCTGAAATACAAGTGGACATAAACAATAGTATCTATGCAGATGGGAAAGCTGCAAGTCTGTTGATAGTGGGCTGCAGCTGTCTAATGCAGGCAAAGTTGCCACAGATTAGCTTTGAAAGTTCTATTTGTATAATCCTGAACACTTTCAAAGACATTGAACTAATGGATCAAGGTTTATCTAAATTAAAACAAACATATCCAAGAATATCAGTTGTCCTGTTTCTATTTAGCTACAGCTCAAAGATTCAGTGGTACATCATTTACATCTTAATCCTAACTCATACCTAGATGTTTTTGTCTGTTCTTGTATTCTGACCTCTTTAAATCAAAGATTCTGAAAAAACATTGTTTCCTTCGATTTAGGCAAAACACCGTATGGAGGTGTTTTCTTTGGGGAACTGCTTGAAGTCAGAAGGGAAAGTCCTGATTTATTCCCTGTAATACAACCCATTGAAGGTACTCTGCAAATGGTATGAGTTGATTGCTTCTGTCCCAGGAGCATCCAGGGAATATCCATGGAATGAATGCTCTAATACATCCATTCTGTTGTCTTAAGTGGCAAATTCATTTATCATATGAAGTATTAAGTACCATTACCATGCTTTTTGCTCTGATTGAACTCAGTACTTTGATATTTAACCTTATAAGATTATTATGCCAGACTGTTTTGGGACAAGTCAGTCAAGGTAACAAGCACTATATCAGGTTAGTACTTAGCTAGAACTTTCGTAAGACCTTGTTGATTTAGATTTTAAGATGGACCCTAAATTTCTATGGCCTGATTCAAATTAAAACCAATCAGATTGAGTTCAGATCTCTAAGTAGCGATGATGGTGTTTTTGCAATTAGGATATAAAATCTGTAATCTGACAAGATAGGTTTCAAGGGCTCTTTTACAGTGAAACAAACAAGACAATTATTTTTGCTCTTAAATTGGTAAAGGGGACCATGATAATGCAATGCTTTCATCTAATTACAAACACAAATGCTCCATTACAAATCTAAATATAGTAAGAATAACAGGTAAAATGATTACTCTGTATAAATTTGTAAAATAAATCTAAATTTGAAAATCAAGTTTAGAAAAGCAGGGTCTTTTAGGATCACTTGCTTTGCATGGACTGCAGTTTTGTTTTGGCCTTTCTCTCAGAATATTTTACTTGATACGAAACTAATTTGTATTTCTTTTTTTCTTCAAAACATAAGTTTCATATTAGCTCTGGTGGCTTTTTAAAGTAAGTAGTAAAAACTAATACTGTTTTCTTAGCTTCCATGCTCCATTACCTCCTGCACTAGACAGAAACATTACATAGCCTTACGTCAGTGTCAACCCAAGGAGCTGATCCCTGCTCAGCAGGGACTGCAACAACACACCTTTGGGAGAGGCTTTGGCAAGCTTCCACATGTGAAGAACCCAAGAACCTGAAACTGTCAGTCCTGAAACCTGACTGACTCCTACTTCCCATACTTGAGGATATCCCATAGTTGGAGTGTCAGCATGCTCAAAATACACTCTTTTCCCCTGTTTACCTCTTGGTAAAATCAGGAATTTCCTTTCCTAGAATCCAAATCACTTTGCTTATAATCCTCTGCTTATCATTCTACCTCAAGGCAAGATATGAGTTTCAGTTATACCTGAGAAGTGTATCCTTCATAATCTTTAAAAACCCCAGAAGG
This sequence comes from Ifrita kowaldi, assembly GCA_013398055.1. NCBI lineage: Eukaryota > Metazoa > Chordata > Aves > Passeriformes > Cinclosomatidae > Ifrita > Ifrita kowaldi. The sequence continues at coordinate 88,663 of VZRS01003143.1, read as the reverse complement.
CTACACAGACTCCCAAGGAAATAAAACTCTGTACTGCACATCCTCACCACTGGAAAGCAAACCTGTATCCTACATGTTGTGTTTGATTTTAATATCCTTACAAAGGGGTCACTAGATTGTAACATGGTATTTCAGATGAGCTTTTACCAGTGCCTTTTACATGATTAGTTCTTTTCTTTTGCTCCAAAGAACCTCTTTCTCAAATGATGTAACAGCACACGCTTCCCCTTTTCCATTGTGACTGTTTGTGCTCACAGTCCTCTTTATCAAGCAAATATACAGGCCACTCTCATTCTTCTGTTTCTTCCTGCCTATTTCCACATTGCCTTTATTCACAGCTTCTCACACTTTTTTTGTCAGCATTGTCCACTGGGACTTTTTCTGATAATCTTGTTAGTGGAAATATTTAGTAAAGTCTGTCTAAACGCAAGCTCCTGAGTAACCCCTTTAGCAATTTCTTTCCAACTCTCATTTGCCTTTGAGGATCATTCAGTACTTTAAAAAATTTCATTCTAAACACTGTCTTTTGTAGTTAATTACATTTTTATGTGCTGCCACATCAGCTGCTTTCAAACTAATTACATGTTTAACTTAATTCAAAAAACACATCAGATTGAATTGCTTTACACTTACCTGCATGGTTTTCAGCATTAATGAAATCTTTACATATTATACACATCTGATCAGCTGGTCTGTGATTTCTTGGGTTATTTTTCCCTTTTCTGAAAAATTTATACTACATTTCTTACCCGTCATAGGTTATCACCACAGACACGTTGAAAACCTCCTATTATCATCCGTGGGCCAGTTCTATTTTGGAACATGCAAACAGATGTCACTCAGACTTTCTAAATTACATTAAACTTTGAATAGTGCATCTGTTTCTAGTCTCCATGTCTTCATAAGGATATGACTGAATGAAAGAGGTTATGGAGTAGGCCCAGAGCATGGAAAAATTAAAAAACCTATGCATAGTCTCTGCAGGTTTCATAACCAAGCCTGCTCTATTTTTACTTCTTAATACAGCAAAATAGCTGGGTGTTCAGTTACACCTGCTCTCTTTCCTCTATTATTTTTAGAATATCTCTTTCCACGTGGTGTTCCAGTAGTTCTGTTCCTGCATGCTGTTGTGCAGTGCTCTGTTGTGCAATGCATCATTTATTTCACACTGCCATCACACAACCTGTGCACTAAGCATAAACCCTTTTCACTTACTGCATTATCTGCCAGTCTGAACCTCTGTATCTGAGCTTGCACTCATTTTCTCCTCCACACATCAGTCTCAGGCTCTTCAGTATCGAACTATAGCCTGATTTGTTTTTCCACCTCTGCTTTTCTATTAGCATGGCAGGAAACATTGAGCTATTGTCTCAACTTCTACTCCTGTTTTCTAGTCTGAATCTCTCTCTGAATTAGTCAGTGAAACATGCTATCCTGATTAGCCATTGTGTGCTGTATCTATCTACTGAGAAATCTTTTTGGCAGAAAACACAGGTGGTAAAACATATCAAAGTTTTTTTCATCAGGTACTAGATAAGCCTCAGGCCAACCCTTTACTGAGCAATTTTGTAGAGGCAATGTCTTGAAGACATAGAGTTAATGATGATTAGTAATTCCATTTAGTCTTCTGCTTCTGTAAAGCAATCTTGAATAAACAGAATTGATAAGTGCAAACATCTCAGAACTTATTTCATATAACTTTGTATTAATTTTAATGCTTTTCTGCTTTTAAAATCCTGGTTTATGTTAAATAAAGCATGCTATTTCAGAATAAGTTAATTAAATATTTTGGCAATATGTGTTTGATCCACCATTAAATTTTACTTAACAGAAGCAATGGAGTCACTTTCATGTCATCAAAACTTTTAAATATAATTTGTATGCTTTATATATATATTAATCATATGCAGCTGTGAGATTAATACAGTACAAAATGTCATGTTTCTGAGGCCTTCTCTGGAGAGACAATTTGATAGGAGATGCTGTAGTAACTTAATGAAATATTTTTATTCTGCAGAGCTTGATTTCTGTGGTATTTTTAGTAGGTTAGATACTGAATAGTCAGTTCTAATTTGGTTTTCTTCAGCTCTTTCTCACAGTATGGTGATTATTTATATTACAGTTGAAAGTTCAAAAGGAAAAGCATTACCCAAAGACCATGGAAATAGTCCTAAAAATCAAAAGAAAGTGCAAAATACTATTTAGTTTATATGATACAAGAACAAATTAGGACGTGTCCATTTTGGTTTTTGAGGTGTGATGTGGCAAGTATTTAAAATACGCTGTAAAGAGTATTTTGCTAAGATCTTTATACTTTCAACGTGAATATAGAGAAATAGGAGTTTTCCACTAGTGAAAAGATTGAAACCATTTAACAGTTAGAGAAACTTTCCAGTAGCTGGCTAAATATGCTACTGGTCCTTACTTCAGATTCCCTTCTGTTTTTCTTGCTTTCTGCTAGATAGCAAGTAGGTGACACTTCTGAGATATGAAGTTTTTATCCCATTGTAAGAAAAGTCTATCTTCCTACAATTAAATAAACAGAAAATTCTGAAGAATTTACTAGAAATATACCTACAATCTTCAATAGAAAGAGAAGAATTATTCCTCTGGTGCACAAGATGATGGATTTTCCAGACAGAAAGGTTGGAAAATGCCTTTGGTTACTGGTAAAAGCTTTCTCTTTCCAATGAAGCCATCTTCTGTCTGTATAGCAAGTCTGCCTGTACTAATGTACAGTAAAAGGCAAGGCTACATCACCTGCGGAGGACTCCTTCTCTCTTACACTTCATAACCTCTGAAACCCCTGCCATCAACAACAATGGCAAAAAATTGCTCAGTGAGCTGCTAACAGCCACTGGGGATCCAGGGAATCCTGCCAGCCTCAACAAGCAAAGGTAAACCAAACCAAGTACTGAAAATCGTTCTGGAGGTTTGTGCACCAGTGACTGCGATGTCAACATTGAGACAGGCAGAACCCAGTAACAAGGGAAATGCCAACCCTGCCAAAGGGAAGAAAGCCTTAAACACCATTGCATAGTGAATGATAATGCTGTGAATTAAAGGTCTATCCCAAAGAAAGGCTACCATTGCCAGCTCCAAGTGTGATTCAGGATAGTCATAACCAAGTAGCTGAAATCCCGCTTTTTCTGCCGAGAGCACAATGCTGAGTCTGTATTTTGCAATGAAGTCATTCATTCTGCAGGTGACTGTGCAGACTCTGTCAAAGGGCGCAACATGAGCCAACAGGAGAAGAAGATTTCATTCAGAACACTTGTTCTGCATCATACATTGACTTCTGGTTTGATGTATTATTTTTGCACTACTTCTTAATAATTACCAGAGCTTAAATTTCAGCTTTATTTTGTCTTGTAGTACTTACACAAGGAGTTACAGAAGTGTATTTAACATATTACTGCATATAGGCCATGTTATAATGTAATTGATGGACATATCCCCTATATGTAAGTGGAATAAAAAGAGATGGAAATTATGGTGTAAGAAATGGATGATATATAAAATAGATAGAATTTTTTCATCTTCAACATAGAATGCTGAAGAAATTTTCTCTTTCAAATAAAGATGCATTCCAAACATTTGGAATGTAAATATTATTTAATAATGCCACTTAAATTCCACTTTTTTCCTTTTTTTTTTTTTTGGCTATAGTTGTATGCAGTAATAGAATTCACTGTCTTCGGTGCAACAGTAGGAGTAAGAAAGTGCTAACAACTGAAGGACTTTCACTCTTGCAATAGGTCGTACGTATGTTAATGTAGTAATATTAGTATTTTTAAAATGGGTACAGTTTGTTTTGTTTTCATAAATAGAATACGTACGTTTTTAAGAAATAATGATTTATCATCATACTGGTAAAATCTTTTACGTCATAACACTTAAGGCTACTTAATTTTTAAGGTCTTTAGAATATCTGCTAGGCTAATACTATTAGACAAGTATTTGAATCACAAAGCTATTTGAATACAAAAGTAGAGGTATTTTGCATACTCAGTCCTTTGCTGACAGATCTCAGTTCTCTCCACATGGGCTGATGTAAGGAGCCTGTACTGTAGTTTTCAGCTACCTGCCCATTCAGTCCTTGGTTAAGAGGATTAGAGCAAGCAGCTCACACTGTACGTGAAAGGTCACGAATGATGCCATGTAGCCGCTGACGCAAAAACTTCCTTAAGACTTTCTTTCAAGGTTAATTACAAATCACTACTGGCCAACTGGTAACTTCTTCCCAAAGAATGTAACATTCCACGTGGGTCAGTCGTCTGCCCATCTTTAAGAGACCATGTTGAGCACGAGACTTTTGGTCTTACCTGAAGAAAACAGTCACACACCACAATACTTTTCTTGACCCTCATCTTCTTTACTTTTGTGAGACTGCTCAGAATTACTAAGTGGTTGACTCAATGCATTCCTTGTCATCATCATTCACCAAGCATGTTATTTAAGTTGGTATTCACTAGTGGACTCCTGTTTAAAATCCTATTTGTTTAGTATTTGCAAATTGCTTAGTTTTTAATAAACATTACAGAGTTTGTAATCTTTTTCCACCTCACTCTTTTTTTTTTTCCCCCATCTAGTTCATTTGTAAAAATGAGCTAGATGTGAAAGTCATTTGTGCTGCTTTTGGCTGGGGTAGAATTAATGTTCTTCACAGTGGCTGTTATGGGGCTGTGTTTTGGATTTGTGCTGAAGGGTTGACAATAAAGAGATGTTTTTGTTATTGCTGAGCAGGGTTTACACAGAGCCAAGACCTTCTCTACTTTTTGTACTGCCACGCTGGGGAGGGGGTTGGGAGTGCTTGAGAGGCTGGGAGGAGACACAGCCAGGACAGCTGACCCCAACTGACCAAAGGGATGTTCCAGACCA
>VZRS01003143.1:23117-76179 GCA_013398055.1 Ifrita kowaldi | reverse complement strand
GGTGTTTGTGTTCCCAAGTAACCATTATGTGTGATGGGGCCCTGCTCTCCTGGAGATGACTGAACACTCCCTGCCCACAGGAAGCAGTGAATTAATTCCTTGTTTTGCTTTGCTTGTGTATGTGGCTTTTGCTTTCCCTATAAAATTGCCTTTATCTCTACCCACATGTTTTGTAGCTTTTACTCTTTTGATTCTCTTCCCGATCCTGCTAGTGCGGCAGTGAGCAAATGGCTGCACAGGCCTTGGTTGCTGGCTGGGGTGAAATCATGACACCATTTTTCACCTCTTTGTCCTATCTGGAAAATGAGGTTTTCAGGTATTTGTTTTTTCAAGCACAAATATGGACCACAGAGGTAAATATGTGTCTTCAGAAACTCTGCTCTGGAAAAAGGATTAAAAAGAAATACTGTCCTACATCTAAGAAATAATTCCTCAATATGATGCATTATCTTAAGATACTATACTATAAGATGCCCACTAATAGCTTGTTAACGTGACACAGCCTGTCAAGTCCCAAATATATTTTTATTTGAAGGGTACCAAACTGAAAACCGTACATTTGAAAGTAACTACCTAGACTGTATTATTTGCCTTTCTGGTCTGAATTAAGTATATATGGAGTTTTGTGTATAAAACATATGCAACTAAGGCACTTGGAAGAAAATGGAAAGCAGGCATTATTAGCATTCTACAGATTTACACAGTTAACTGCTCAAACATCAGTACAAATAGCGTAACTAGCAGAATACATAAAATAGCTATTTTTATGAAATGCCATTTGAAAATAAAGAGCTGGGAAAGAAGCTTACAAAATGTTTGGCAGTTAAGAAATTGAACTCTCTTTTACTGCAACCCTTAGAATGACTAAAGGCCACCTATTCCTTATTCTCTTGTGGTAACCAGAATTAAACAGCCCATTGGGTTGCTATGTTAGGCTGCAGCACTGCATGTCTATGTTATCTCCACGATTTCCCACCCACAACAGCACTAAATTAGTTAGCATTCATTCGAATTAGCAGTGGCTAATGCAACAGCATAATATGCAGTATTGCTTTTGTGAAAATACAGACTCTGATTTTGTTCAAAAAACCTGTACCAAGTAATACAGCACATGGACCTTACTGTGGCAGGTATAGCAAACTAATTTGAGAATTACCCTCCGAAAGGGATGCAGCTTTTTAATGAAATACCCATGCAGGTTAAGCAACATTTTGACAACTTTATAATTTGCCTTCCTTTGCATCAGGAATGGAAAGCTCTAGTTGTCCGATGACTTCATCCATTAAAGGCATTTATAGATTTATACTATATACTTTGAGGGACATCTATACTTTGAGGGACAGTAACAAAATTAATATATTTTTCCCTGGGGTATTATACACACCAGAACATTGAATTTCTTCTCCATGCACGCATTTACAGATTTTAGCAGAGTATAGAAACAGTGGGATTTGGTCCTCCTGATAGGTGAAATTCACTTTGTTTCACAAAGTTTGCACACCTTTTAAAACTTACTAGAAAAAGTAAAGTAAATGATTATAAAGGTGTGCCTTTAATTCTGCCTACGATGAACAAAGGCACTTTACACCAGGATTTGTGAATGTTCCCTCTCATTCACTGACTGTAGTCAAGTACAGAGACTTAATTATTTCTACTTGTGGAAGAAATCCTGCTCTCAGTTAACATTATTAACCCGGGTTTCTGAAATACTCTTGGTTTATGTTGAGTTAGCCAAGAGAAGAATTTTTTCCTATTACTGATAATTTAATATTCCATATCAGTAATTCCACTTCTCTATAACTAGTAAGTGACACACTAGTTTGGAGTTTTCCTGCATTTCTTTTAAAGGCATATAAAATAAATAAATAAATAACATACTAGGTTGTGGGGGTTTTTTTGTCTGCTATGGAAGTTGTTTAATGTGACATTTCAAGAGACTGAAAATTTTTATTTTCAGTGTGGTTGAGCCTAAATATATTTTCAAAGGAAAAAGGATTTAGGGAAGGAGTGGCAGTCATCTCAAAACTGAACAAGTTATGTACTTTCTGAAGTAGTACTTCCTTTAACCAAAAAGTGATAAAAAATTGGAATTCTTGGATAGTCAGGAAAATAGTCTGTGATATTCAGTTCGATGCTGTCTCCCCAGTCTGAATTTGGTTTTTAATGCAGCAGGGGGTAGTATTTTTGCAGAGAGAAAACCCATGTTAACACAGGCTGTGAAGAAAACTCATTGCCTGATAAGGGGAATAAATGGAGCATTTAATTGGATTGCATTAGATTCTTAAATAATGTGTGCCTTTAAAAGCCTCCTATGTATCACAGAGCTATTATAATTTAGGTATTAAAGTTACTGTCAAAAGTCACATCAAATACTTCACAAGCACAACAGTACAGTTCCCCTTATGGGAACAGAAGAGGTGCTTTCCAAAGTGAGGGAACCTTTCATCATAGTTTTCTTCCTTATTTGTATTAAAGACTTTAATCCAATGTCATTTGAACCTGGCTTTCAATTTTGCACCTCAGGAGATCATCCCATCCAACACCTTGTTCAATGCAAGTTCAGCTACAGCAGGCTGCTAAGGGCCATGTCCAGTTGGAATTTGGCCATCCTCAGATGAAGACTCCAAAACATCTCTGGGCAACATCCTCCAGTATTCATTCACCTTTGCTGTATGATGTTTTTTCATTGCCAACTAGGACTTCCTGTATTTCAATTTGTACCCAAATACTTTTCTCATTTACTTTTCTTATCATATTCTCTGAAAATCTGTTTTTCTTTTTTTGAACCTTCCTATTGTAATGCTCAGCTCATCTGTCTCTCATATTTCCTCTTTTCCCCCTTTTCCCTGTTAAATCTCACATAATATTTAAGTGAATATCAGCTGCTCCATTTTTGTGGCTTAAATGAGTAGTATAGAGAATCCTACTGCACATGAATTGTGCAATTTTATAATTACTTGAAACCATCTAGAATGTAATCTCTTCAGGCACCTGCTTACCCAGGTTGGAAGACAAATTCATGTATAATGCACTCCTACAGAAATGGATTGTTTTGATTTCAACTGGGAAATAAGCAGAAGCAAGTGAAGCAGAAGCAGAAATCTCATATTCAAGCCAATGCAGCTACATGAGAACATCTGAGAAGAATATTCATTATCCAACCAACAGACCTTCAAATACAAAATTATTCATGAGCTATCAGTGTGTCTGGAAATACAGCTTTAATAGACATAACCCACCTGCAAAGCTGAAGGACTCCTCATGTGCAGGATGAATAATCCTGTTTGCACTGAAGCAAAAACCAGCTGAGTATCTAGGCTTCAGTAGGGAAGACAATATTCTCTGGAGTTCAGTTTGCTGGAAATGATGCAGATGGCTTTTGCCTTATTTTTTAAGGTTACATATGAACAGGTATATTACATAACCAAAGCGTAACATTTAGATTAGTACCTGTGCCCGCCACAGCAGTTCTGCGGTTGGTTTTTATTGCTTTGAGATTAAATTAGTTTAAAGGCAAATGGTTCCCACAAGCATTCCATAACGGCTAACTTTAAATATTTTAATTTCCACATTTTCATTATCGACTCCAACAACAAGAAAGTTCCAAGCCTGTCTGTGTGAAGTGACATTACGCATCAGGCTGCAAACCTCAGCTCCCCAGCTCTGCTGCCAAAGGCCCACATGCTGCTTGGTGCAGTCACGGGTTGGAGTCTGGCTTTTGGGGTCTCTTGGTGTGTTTGCCTCTGTGCCTGTGTGGGGCTGCTGGTGGAATCACCGTGTGCTGGGATGGAGTTACTCTCCGTAACAGGCAACAGGGTGCTGTGGTTTAGACTTGTGACCAAAGCAATGCTGAAACACGAGTTTTTTGGCTGTCGCGGAATGGGGTGTGCACAGTGCCAAGGTCTTCTCTGCTTCTCACTCATCCCCTTTGAGTAGAACGGGGGCACGTAGGAGCTTGGCAGGGCTCACAAGCAGCAGGTGACCTGAACTAAGTAACCAAAGAGATGTTCCATGCCATAAGTGCTCTGCTCAGCAGTAGAATGAAGAGGAACGAGGTTGAGGTAAAGCTGGCTATCTCTTGCTTGGGAACTGGCTGTCCACTGGCCTGCCCATGGGAGGTGGTGAGTGATGACCATTGCCACACTTCCTTTGTTTCTTCTTTCTTCTTTCCCTTCTCTCTTTATTGAATTCTTTTCACCTTGACCCATGAGTTCTCTTGCTTTTACTCTTCCTTTCTTTTCCCCCGTTCCACTTGTGTGGGTAGTTGGGAAGTGAGTGGCTGTGTGGTGCTTAGCTCCCTACTGGGGTTATCCCACAGCACACTGTGTGCCAGCTAGGCAAGACTAGTCAGATCTGCCCTGAAAGAGTCACTCATCCCATTTCCCCATCTCAGGGGTAACCAAAGAACTCTCATGTGGTAATACTACAGGACAAAGCTCGATGTGGCCAGTGATCTAAGCATAAAGAAGGTCAAAAACTCAGTATAACTTCTACATCACTCCATAAAAAGAAAAAAAATCTAAAAATACCTGAAGTTTGCTTCTCAAAAAAAAAAAAAAAAGATACATCTCAAAATATAATCTCTTTAAGAAACCACCTGCGGTGCTGGATGTCAAGATGAACATGCCTGGGAAATTTCACATGCAATTGAAAGGACCATCCTATTACTACAGTAAAAATGACATTAATATGTTGGTACCAGGACTGAAAGACAGAAAAGTATTTTTGAAAAAATGTGCAATAGAAAATATTTATAAAAGCTACACTAGAAGCTAACCCTTTAACTTTGTACTCACTACTTCAACAAAGAGAACTGCCCAAGAGAACAGAAATTCACCTAGGAAATGGTATAAGGCTTAACAAGAGCCTTCAGTGAAGGAGAAGCAAAGTGTGACTAGTCTGAGGTGAGATTTCCAAAAACTGATTCATTATGGCCATACACTGAAAGACACAAACGGTGAGTTTCTCACTGTTCACTGAAAAAGCATGTGTCTCTTAGAGACACCAAGCAGCCTGCCTGGAAAGGCAATCCCACGCTGAGCTGCAAGCGCACCTTCTCTGCTCAAGTTTCATGGCTGCTTCCTACATGGATACTTCCACTTGTCTGAGAAGCCATGCATGGAAGACCACTGGCACTCACGGCACTCACTCTCTCAGAGCTGGGCAGACACTTGATTTCAGTGTGCAGAATCCCATGTAGCCATGAGGCATCTCTCTGACTTAGGACCTAGCTTTCTGTCATATCACTGCTGATTCTTCTCAAATGGATTGGTACACTTTATCACAAGTTTTAGACAAAACATACATCCTTTACTGCCAAAAAACTTGCAGTGATAGAAATATGTTCAAAATAAGGACATGAGGTGATAACTGGGATCCACTGAAGTCACTCACAAAAGTCCCTTAGTGTTCAGAAGCAGCAGAAAGTCTTACTTTTTATGGATGCAAAGCTGGTAACCAGGTTACACCATAGGAAAAATTAGCAAATAGTAAGTAGGAATTTAAGTAACAGTCTTTTGGTTTCAGATATTGATTCATCAAATCTTCCTTCCAGCAAAAGCTTAGAAGTAAATCCATATTTCTTGAGCCGCCGCCTTAATAGGTATTCAAAGCAGACGTATTGTTGGATTTGGTGGTAAACTAAACTAAAACTGAAATGAATTTAAGCAAAGGCTGTTGGTGGCTGAAGCAGGGAGATGTGATTCACCTCACATGTAGCCAGGGTCAGATTATGTGCTAGAAATCCTCTAATGGATTCAATGATGGGAGTTTTAAACCTTTTACTTTAATACAGAGAGTCACAGACCCTGTACACACTGCCAAACGAAATGTTGAGGCAGGTTCAAACAAGGTGGCAGGAGCAGGGTCGAGGGAACAGCGCAGCTACTAACCAGCTCTCCTACCCACAAGTTAGCAATGTGGAGCCACATCACTGAAGGCTTGTTGGGCTGCTGTAGCCCTTCCAAGCTGCACTTCTCCACATCCATTATGCATCACATCAATGATGCTCTGCGGTTACTTACCATCATTTCCACCAGCTTGGTGATGCCATATTATGTCATGGAGGTATTTGTCCCTCTGATAAATTTTATGTCTCAAATGAATATTAAGAATCGAATTTGTCTGAATAAATATTTATAGCAGCAGCTATGAGAGACCAGTTTCGTAGCACTGCTCCAAGTTGTCTTGGCTGTGGAGCAGGAGACAGGAGCACAAGTAAAACTAAGATATGGAGCTGACCCACCTCTACCTTACAGCACATTTATGTTCATAAATGAACACATGTTCTCTGAAAGCAAATTCTACTCCTCTTTTTTCCAAAACTGAGAATGTCAAAGTTTTGTCATGTGCTGTCTCTTCCCTACCCCAATAAACTCAAAATAAGCAAAAAAAACCCAAACCCAAAACAGAACCAAAAAAACACACAAGAAAACCCTCGTGTAGTGAAACTGGAACAAAAATGTAATGTTTTAGCCATGGCACATGTATACAAGAGGAGAAACAATGATACTTTAATCTGTATTGTCTATATAAAACATTTATTTTTAAGCTCTATAATGGTATTATAGAAATACATAGAATATTTTATAGTGTATTTTAGTGTACTCACTGTGAAAATAACACATTTAAGACAGGTATTCTTATGTCCAAACGTTTTAAATATATGCACTTCTTTGCTTTGCAGTATTATGTTACTTTGAAAAACAAAATATCAGTATTTTATTCTTTGCTCCTTGCCAGAATCTTCTCATTCGGATTTCCCTGGGTCATCTCGGGTGCTCTCTGCTGTGGGATATTTTATAAAAACCACGAAAAGTCCGTAGATTTGTAGATTTCCTATATTTGCTTGCATTCATGTCTAGTGCACATCGCTTGCCGTTCAATCCTCCAAGTGCCTTCTTCGTAAGTACAGTGACATATAGTGCATTCATCAGTTTTCACCTCCCGGCCTGCTGGAATGACCAGGGTTTCTGCAAAGCAGTTCGGGCCTAAAAGAAGGAGAGAGTTCATTATGCGACACCCACAGCACACTGCAATCCAGCCTAGCACAGCCCCAGACCTGGGCACGGAAAACCTACTGCAAAGTGAGTAACGCCGGGCACACAGAACAAGCACGGGCAGCGTGCACAAGGCATTAAAGCAGCAAAGACCGCAAGGACCCTGCCCTCCAAAGCAGCTGGGTGTTTCTGGTACGGATTGTCCCCGCCCTCCATGTGGGAAGGTGCAATAAAACCTTTCTGTGCAACCTGCAAATGCGACAGAGACCTGGACACACACCCAGGGATGTGCAGATGAACACAGATTGAAGCTAGAGAAAATGCCAGCTGTTGATAATTCAACAGCCCTACTGTAAGCTACTAGAGAACCGCTTACACATTTTATTACTTTCTTCCCACTGGAAGCAAGCATTTTAGTTTCTGTAGTAATCATAGTATCACATTAGTTTATTTTCCCTTTCATGAGAAAATAGTCTTTTTCCAGCAGAGTGGAATAGCTTTAGCCTCCTCTGAATGAGGATACTTTTCACGTATAAAATGAAATATTCCATTTTATGTAAGTCAGTAAGTCTACAAACACCCCTTTTCATAGTACACTGAAATAACTTCATTTCCAAGGATGAAACAGGAGAAAAACCCACCAGCACAACGTTCAGAAGACCAGTCTGGTTCTTTCAAAAAGCAGAAGGCTGTGAGGGCTGTTTTATCTATATTTCTGTCAAAAAAGAAGTCTATTTCTGCCTTGAAAATCCACATGTACTTGCAGAGCAGCATTAAACCCTCCAACCATGTATCTCTGCTGTTAAGCCCCCAGTGGAACTTGGCCCTTCCATTTAATGAGCACGCACAGCAGCTGCTCAGGCACAGCCTGGCCACTCCACAGCTCTTTGGCACCACTGTCATCAGGGCACAATTTGTACCAGGGGCCAGGATACACTGGTCTGATACTGCTGAAATTCTTTAAGGCTATGGATGCACAAAGCACTTGTTGACTGCCTGCCTGTTCATCATACAAGTAAATATATCCCAGATGGGCTCAGTCTTCCATTGCTAAGGGTTTATTCCAAGACCAGCACCGAAGAGCACGGCTTCTTCTCCTACAGAAATGTAGCCCACCTCCTGGGCCGCACATTTTAAAGCACAAACCAAATAGTTCAGAAATCAGTTTCAATAGTTATCTCTTCGAAACAGGTTATGCCTTTGTGTGCACACAACAGCCTGAGAATTAGACGCCAAATTTGCCATAAAGAAAGCCTTTCCTCACTGAAGAGTTATCTCTAGAAGAGACCTGCAAGACTTGCAGAAATTTGCTTCCCCAAGTTGTACCCCTTAATGCTCTGAATACTTAAGCCCATACTTTGTTTACATAGAATCACAGACTGTAGAATCATTAAGGTTGGAAAAGACCTCTAAGGGCAATGAGTCCAACTGTTAACCCAGCACCACCATGTTCACCACTAAACCACATCTCCATGTGCCACATCTACAAACCTTTTCAACACTTCCAGGGATAGTGATTCCACCACTTCCCTGGGCAGCCTATTCCAGTTTTGGAACTGACTGTTGACAACTATCTTCAACATGTGGCTTCTTCCACAATTTTGGGTGACTTCCTGCCCATTTGGATGCAGAATGTGCAGCAAAATAGAGCATATCTCATGTAAAATCACCTGCTTTACTGTCCTAATGTTACTGTGATACTTCTGTGTTTTCAGTCCCTCCATCTGTGCATGAAAAGTATTACTGAGCTGGAAACACTGGAAAGAGGACTTTTGGGGTGGAAGCAATGCTCCTGAGTCCCCACTGCACACTGGGAGGTGCCCTGGGTTTCAACCAAGATGAAGCAGAGTTTACTATGCTGTCCTGAGTGGAACTTTGTTTAAAATATTTGAATGCTGATCTGTATAATTCTGTTTCAGTGAAATACATATTCTTCTTGCACTGCACAAAGTTTTATCCCTGATAAAGATGAATTCACCTGCACATTAGGTAAAGACACCTGGATGTTTTGCATGCTGGACTGTAACGGCCCCATGATTTACAAAGCTGCGTGATATAAAGAGTTAAAATATTAAAACTAAAATATTAAAATATTAAAAGCAGAATCTACTTTCCGCAGAAAATTTGTATGAAACCTAGAAGACCACTTGAAATTTAAACACTATTTGAAAGACACCGGAGGAACAAAAGTGATGTCAATCCCCTGTACAGCACTTATTTCATTCTGGAAAAGCAAATGTTACAGGTTATACTTGGTAATAAAAACCAGCCAGGGAATGAAGTAAAAAGGGTGCAAAACACATAATATAATTCACTCGGATTCAGCAAGTAAATGCCTCTAGTCACAATTAGTAACACCTTAATGTCATGTGTGACGAGTCCTTTTTACATCAGAAAATTATTTAATGTAAAGATTCAACAAGTTAGACCTCAACTGTAAACTATTTTATATGGGGGAAAGTCATTGCTTTGGTAAATCCACAGAAGAGCAATAACCATCTACCTGCAAGAGGGACCTGAAAAAAATAAATGGCAGCAACAAATGTGTTTTAGCACCATGGAACTTTTCCTGAGAAAATTGCCCATTTTCTGGTTCTGCATTTGCACCCATCATTACTGTAACTGCAAATCTTACATCGTACTCAAGCTGACAAGAGTCAAGTGGCATCCTTGCCCTCACCTTTTTCTCTGCAATATCGCGCACAACATTGTGGGTAATGTTACAGAAAAGGTCATCAATGAAAGGGCTGAACTGACTGGATTACTGCAACATCATGCACATAAATGTCAGTGCAATGTAGTGTCCAAACACGGGAAAATAATTCCACAACTCTCCTTTTATTATTTCTCCAAACTCTCAGTCTTCTAGGGAAAATAGCTCTGAGCTTCACCCCAAACCCTCATTCCATTTTGAAGCTGTATGAGCTTGTCCTGGCTCTTGGTGTCCTGTGCCTCCCTTCCCACCAAGGAGGGAATGCTTGTCCCTTTCCTCTTCCCCTGAGGAGCAGTCACAGAACCCAGACTTACACGGCTGGACTGACGAGACCAGCCTGCAATGATGGGATATATGTGGGACAGCACTGGTGGGACCCTTGGTGAAGGGCTGCTCTGGCTCCCCTGTGCCTCCAGCAGCCCTGCCCTGGCCCCTGCCTGTCACACAATCACAGAATACTCTCAGCTGGAAGAGACCCACAAGGATGATCAAGTCCAGTTGGAGGGACAGTGATGATGAAGCTGCTAATGATTCCCTGCCTGTCTAAAAGGCCAGTAGGGAAACTGCAGAATCGATGATTTTGAACAGACAGTGGGAAGGCCAGGAGGCACAGCAGGCACACAAAGCCTGGTTCTGAAAGCCATTGAGTGCCATTTCCTCAGTCTCCCATAGAAGAGGGAGGCAGAAATGTGTTTCCTCCACATTCAGAGTGGATGAACTGCCCCAATGGCAAGGCATTTGCTGAAACTACTGCTTTACTTAAAACTGGCCAGTTTATAGTGATACAGCAAGATAAAGCTAAAAATACATCAATATCTGATATAGCCAAAAATGGCTCATCTTTCCAAAAGGTGAGTGATTTTTGGGTTTTCAAGTTTGCAAAATGATCTGACTCAGCACACGAAAAGCATTTCCAAGTGAATTGTGGCTGTTCCAACCCCACAGCAGCAGTGGCCTGTCTCACTAGATGCTGCTGCCGCAGGAGCAGCGAATTTGTTCTCCTTGGTCTACGAAGGAGGTTGCCTGCTTTCTGAGCTCCTTCTTGGCACAACCACTACTCTGCCCAACTTCAGCACCTGGTACTTGCTCAGTGCAGCACTGGCTTGTTTGCTCTGCAGTATAAACCTCCTGGCCCCATCCCCAACTGTGCACACTTATATAGCTCTAAGGCAGGCAGTGGTGCTGCACTTCTTCACAGCAGATGAAGATCTTGCTGTATCACTCTCAAACCTGGCAGAAAATTCATTATGACATATTGTATCAATTCTGAGTGCAGCTTGAAATTTACCACGACATCGTTTGTTTTCCTAAAGTGTACAACTGGTGCTGTCAGACTCCACTCGAGCCATACCATGCTGGTATCAGCACAGATTTCTTTCCCAGGGCTAAGGCACAGTTGCTGCCATTGCAGCGATGTCTCAAAGCAGCAAGTTCAGTGCAAATCTTCGGTTCTCACGCTGAGCACCAGACTGGCATGCAGCTCTTGGCTTCCCTGCATCTGAAACACTGAATCCTAGCTTCCAAAAGCAACATTTTTACTGGGATCTCAAGAACTAGGAACGCAGATCGAGTGGTTGATTCACTGAGCAATTATAAAGAGATCCTCATCTTAGAAACACTTAAAAAACTAAAAAAGTTTTAAAATATTATTGGGATAAACACTGCTGTTGTATTTTTTTTTTTTTTAATCCTTACACTGGTCCTGTGGAAAGTTTCCAACGACTTATATGCTATGCTTCAGTGTTGACAAAGGCAACAATCTAATTAAAATGCAAATTTTGTTATCTCGGAAGGAAACAGCTGATGCCAATTCTCAGCAGAGAATGCCCAAGCCACTCACCTACAGAAGCACCTGTAACCTTGACAACCTCAGAAGGGCCTCTCTGAAAGCCCTCCTCCCCTCCTTCCACAAAACCACAGCTGTATGTCACGGAGCTGTTCCTGCTTCCTCTTCCTCCTGCCCTTGCTTTTGTATGGGCACATGTTCCAATCAGTTAAAAAATATGAGATACAGCAATTTGGTAAATCATGATTTAATCAACCGTTTTCATCATGTGTTAAACCAAATCACGGACAAAGAAATCTGTTCAACTGCAAGTCGATGTGCTTGCCTGGAGAATAAGTCACAGCAGATTTTTGCCAATTAAAACTACAGTGACAACCTCTGTAATTCAATACTTTGATGTAAGACTGCTTTGGGCTCTAGTCTGTACTAAACTTCCTCACAGCTGCCCCTCTAATAGCTGCTTGCAGCAGTCAAACAGGCCACTTCCAAGGCACCTGACAGCAGCCCCATCTACCCTGACAGCTTTCTGGCATTCATCACTGGCATCATTCATTCTGGCATCATTCACCTGCTATTAGAGCACTTTGTAAACTACGTAACGTCAATATTTAGTTTACCCCCCAAGCTTTATTTACACTTTTTGGTTTTTATTCATTTTTCATGGAGACAGTTCCAACAGTTAAAATGTGGAAAGACAGATTTTCACTTTGCCCTGGAAGTGTTGAGAACCATGGCAATATACAAGAAGGAGCTGTGCTGGGTGAGATCAGAGGTCCACTTGCACCAGCAGCAGCCAGAACGAGATGCATGGGGAGGTATACAGGGACAGAGCAAGCACACATACCCAGCTTCCAGCACTGTCTGAATCAGAAACTTGGTAAATGGCTCCTCCTTGCCGAGTTAGTGGAGTTAAGAGATGGAGTTAAAAGGTTACTTTATGATTAACCTCTCCTGTACAGCAGCACAGTGATATTCCCTGCTTTGCTTCCTATTTTCCTCCTGCTTCCTGACATTTGCTTTTCTGTTGTGACCACTGATGAAAAAGTTGAGCTGATGTTTTCATTACACTGACGAATTTTACATCAGATAGAAATCCTATAGAAAAAACCGTATCATTGCACTCAAGTAAAATCCGCCCCTGCCTGTGTTACATAAAAGTTTTGCTGTCCAGAAATGCTACTTGACAGTCTTCCATGTACACCAAGAGTGCTTCTGTTGCTCAGTAATTTCAGGAACATGCTGGGGAAAGCAAAGCCTTCCCTCCCATCTCTCAGATCTTTCCTCTTTCTGATGTTTCGAGACTTCCTCCCTTGCAGATGCCAGGGAAACTAATGAAACAGTGAGCTGGAAAATGTAGCCAAGCTACCTGCCTTCATTTCAAGCTGCCTACTGCTGCAGATGACCTGGGATGCCACAATACAAAGCCGAGGACATTTTGGAAGTTACACTGGGGAGCTAGGACAGCCAAGGACCAAACCACGGACAGATGTTGGCTATGCCTGCTTCCCAGTGCACAGGGACACAAAGTCCCTTCTCACCTGCTTAGATATTTGAGATAGGTTTTTGGAACGTGCTAACGTGGCATGGTGAGACATTAAAATAAGGCTGCTGTGCCACGTAGCACCACAACAGAGAGATTTTTGAGATATAGGCATGATCTCCTTGTCCCTCTCAAATCTAATCACTTTCTCCAGAGATGGTATCAGTACCTACTTTGTGTCCTGCCAATCTCTAATCTCTTCTAAAGGGTCTGTATCTCCCTGACTTGATTTTGTTTCCCTCTCATGGGGATATGTGTGTATATATATAATACATCTATCTCCTGCGAAATGTCAGCTCAGAAGATAAAGCACGAACAGCAGCTGGCAAAAGGAGTCTGTGACCAGGATTACAGCAGACTCTCATTCTCTCACAAAAATAAGTTCATCACCCCTGCTACTGTCATGATTCTGATTTCTCCCAGTCTATCCCAAACTTTTACTTGCCTCAGTACCTCTGGACACAACTGAACCAAGTCCAAAAGAGAGTTTTCAATTACAGAAAAAGGATTCAGGTAGACCTGATTTTAAAAGCAATTTGAAACCCTGAAAAACCACGTACTATTTCCATAGTTTATCAATGCTTTAAGATACTGGCAGCCAGAGAACCATGGCAGATATCCTAACAGACTTCTAATAAATGTGTATATATCACAAGGAAAAGCAAAATAAAAGTATTCATCCATTTTGTGATATTTCCTAGCTGCTATAGGAAGTAACGAAAAAGCAGTGGGTGCAATATGCAACCTTCCATTAAAGCATCACATTTTTCATTCTAGACCGACCTTTGGTGATTTTAAGAATAATAAAACCCCTCCCTCTGTTAGGGCCACATTTTTTTAGATGCATAGGGAGCTGACAGACTGGAAGAAACAATCAACGTTTTGCCATCTAATTTAGAAGGATGTGTATAGCAGTGTCTGCTGTGAGTGGACAGACAGAAGAGAGCCCAAGAAAGCTCTTCTGTAACTAGAGAGGGTGACATGCCATCAGTGGCACTGCTGTGACAAAGTGGGTATCAAAGCTCCGGCGCTTGCTGTAGCCTATGTGTGCCTCTGTGTGTGCATGTGCTTTAATCCAGAACATAAACCAGCTCTAATCTACTTAAGAGTTGGGTTTTAATGTTCTGCTGATGAGACTCGCAAGCCCTGTTTACAACCACGTTCCGTTGTTTTACTTTTTCATTTATCATGTGTGACAGCACTACTGATGAGTGTTTTATTTTGGCTCCAGTCCTAGAAATTGGAGTAGTGTCCAAAAAGACCCACAGAACATGAAACAATGCCACCACAGCCACTGGACTGATCCTTTTCACCACTGCTTCTTCCCAGCTCTGATTCTCCATCACCTTGCACTTGGTGGTGATGTTAGCATCCCTGGAATGACAATGACAAATTCTACTGAAACCACTGACAACGCCAGTGCTACCACTACCAAAAAGGGCTGCACAGTTTTGCACAGATGGAAATGGCTTGCAGGAAGGGAACAGCTTGCAACCTGCCACTGCCGCTGTCTCCTTAGATTTTCAGGTGTATCCAGTGAGCTGCATTTCAGATATCTGCTTTTTGTGTACTGAATACAAAGAAGCAAAGGAGCATCGAACACTACACAATCCAATACCACATGAGCCAAACAGAAAGCCTTGAAGCATAAAAGGGCCCAATTAAACATGAGGCTTGACTGCCATAAAAATAAACTGCATCAAACAACTTCCTTTATCAGAGAAAATACAGAAAGACTCAAATAGGCTACTTAAAATGGTTTTCAAAGGTCCTGTGACTTGTAAAGGGACATAGTATTCCACCCAGAAATGGCACCAATTAGACATGAGCTGAACATTGTGGGTATCTCACAGAAAATTACATAAACACTTAGAAGCCAGCAAGCTGTGCATCGATTTTAGGCTCAGCTTTCTTGCAGATCTGTCACAACCCAGTTGATTAGGAAATTAGAGACATCAGGCTTGAATGTATGGAGAAAAACCATGTCAGACGCCTGAGATAAAGAATCACAGAATTGTTTCTGTTGGAAAAGATCTCTAAGCCTATTGAGTCCACACATTAACCCAGCACTGCCAAGTCTGCCAATAAACCATGTCCGCAAGTGCCACATCCACATGCCTATTGAATGCTTTCAGGCATGCTGACTCCCCCGTTTCCCTGGGCAGCCTGTTCCAATGCCTCACCACCCTTTCATTAGGAATTTTTTCTTAATATCCAATCTAAACCTCCCCTGACACAACTTGAGGCCACTTCCTCTCATCCTGTCACTTTTTACTCGGGAGAAGCGACGCCCACCTGGCTACAGCCTCCTTTCAGGTAGTTTTAGAAAGCAGTAAGGTCACCCCTGAGCCTCCTTCTCCCCAGGCTAAGGAACCCCAGTTCCCTCAACCGCCCTTCACAGGACATGCACTCCCTACACCAGCTCCACTGCCCTACTCTGGACACACTCCAGCACATCAATGTCCTTGTAGTGAGGGGCCCAGAACTGGACACAGGATTCGAGATGTGGCCCCAATGCCGAGCCCTGGGGAACACCAGTAGTGACCGGCCGCCAGCTGCATGTAACTCCATTCACCGCCACTCACTGGATCCGGTCATCCAGATGCTTTTTTACCAAGTGAACAGTGAACCAGTCCAAGCCATGAGCAGCCAATTTCTCCAGGAGAATGCTGTGGGAGAAACAGTGAATCTTGAGGGCTGGCACTCCTTACCCTGCTTACCACTGTCCCTGCCTGCTGGGACCAGGTCACACTTGCAGAAAGCTGCCTGCCTGCACTCCTGCAGCTCTCTCTCTGCTCCGCCCTGCACCATCCTGACTGGACTCTGAACCAGCCTGGGCTAAAGCCAGCCTGGAAGAGAGCCTGGTGGTTTGGTCTGGGACATGACCTGTCTTCAGCATTCTGCAGAGATGCTTGCAATGGAGTGGAGCCCAGGGAGTGCGTGGGAGTAGCACCAAGTAATTTCCCAGTGGCTACTTCGACATTACTTGTGAAGCCCAGAGAGGGCAGTCACATCTAAGAAAACAAACCGAATCATTGCTGGCTTTTCCCCCTGCTACAGAAACTGCAGAAGCATTGCCAGGCACTGTGAGGACTGGCAACAGTGATGGGGCAGTCTGTGGCTGCAGCAGGGTGAGATGCCTGCCTGCATCTTGTAGCATGGGAGCTTGAAAACCCTGCTGTTGAGGTTAACGGGGCTAATCCTTCCCTTTCTTAAGCTGTTTATTCATCCCAGTGACCCTGCTGGGCTTGGCAGGATAACTGGGAACCTGGTGAAAGACCTGCTCAGCACTAAGACATCCTTGCACTGGGAAACATCAACTTACTCTTCAGATTAAGCAAGCCATGTGAAATGCCTCTGCTGAAAGATCCTCCGCAAGTTAGCCTAAAAAACTGTTACGCAAGTTTAAACAGATTCTGCTCTTCCAAAAGCACATGATACAGGCCAGTAATTTAATGCCTCAGAGATTTGCTGCAAACACTGTAACTAAAAGCACATTTTAATTAGCCAAAACACTGCAGCACTGGTGGGCTGTAGTGTCTGTCAGACAAGTTAATGAGATCCGTGAGAAGCGGTCAGTAACTTAGGCAAAAATGCACATACAGTCAGGATTTTTATATGTCCTGAAACACAGGCTAAATGCAGGATAATGAAGGATAAGATTTAGAGAATTATTTTTGGAAAATCCCTAAAGACTTCAACTAAATCAAAAGCTAAAGTGGTACCAAAATACAGTATGAAGCAGAATCTAAATCAGTATATTTTTTCAGTCACTATAAATCACTGGCTAGTGAGAATACAATATAACAGGATGGCCAGTGGCTACCTACTACTACAAGGAATTATTCAATCAAACCAACAAAACATCATCAGTCAAGCATCAGACATTTTTCACCACATTTTAGAATAAACACACTAAATACAGTTAAACCAGAGGTTATCTTTCTTACTGAGAATGATTTATAATAAAATCCTGAATGCAGTATCCTTCAAGTCCTGATAGACTGTCACAGCAGACAGTGACAACTCTCCCAATTAAACAATCCCCTTGCAAGTTTAGGCATTATATAAAGGCTTGGTTTGGCTTTTTTGTCGTTTTTTTATGTTTTGTGTCATCATTACTGATCCTTTCGGGTTTCTTTGTTTTAGTTATGATCTTAGGGGCTTGCATGCACAGACAGATTTCTAGCCTCTCTTCACTGGAGTCGGTTTGCTCTGGTTGTAGGTGTACAGATGTACCTAACATGCCTCTCTCTAGGTAATCGGCTGCTGAATACACACCGAGGAGCAAGAGGTGTCCTCACTGAAGGAGCTGCAGTTTGGGATCTCAGACACCTGTGTAACCCTCTCATACAGATGAGCTGTGAGCAAAGCTGACAGCTGCAGAAAGAGGAAACAGAGGTTAAGACTCTTAAAGGGAATAAAGTTTGTGCAGTAACAGAAATAAGTGGTCTGTCACATCTGAACTGCTCAGCTTTGTACTTGAAGACTTTGGCCCTGTGGCAGTTTCTTGACTGTATCTGCGATTTTTGTGCTTATTTTTTCCATTTCCTTTGAGTTACAAAAGGTAAATACCCAGCCAAGACCAACCCCAGCACAACTGTTATTTAACACATTAAAAAACCCAAACCGTTCCACAAAGGACTTTCTTCAGTATATACTGAAGACCGACCACCTTCTTTCCCCCTTCTACCTTTCTCATTCAGAATGTTTCCAGTAATCTTCCTCCTAAAACCAGAAAAACAGTACCCTTTCTTACAGGAATAGAAGTGTCAGGGATTGGTGCCAAAGAATGAATTACAACTGTCAGCATGTCATGCATCGTTTTAAAATACAATGAATTCTAACGATGTCCTTTGCTGTGCATTGTTAGCTCCATTGACTGAAATAAAAAGCTGTCCTTGTGAAAAACAGGTGTCATGCATGGGAACCAGAACAGGAAAATGTTTAGTCACCAGTATTAACAAATTATTTCTATCTTTGGGTGTGAAAATTTACAAAATATACAGTTGTAATTGCTAGTTGTTTTAATATCATGTTATTACTATGTGAATATACCTGTAAAGAACTGAGTTTTTAAGTTTTCCTAAGGAAAAATTCCTTATCAGCTAGCTTTAAGATGCACCTAAGTTACTTGACAACAGAGAAAAATCACAGTATTTTTATGAGCAAAAGAGAGGTTGTACTTTGCCCTCCATGCTACTCAATCAATAATTCTACCTTTTCATCCCCTGTAATGATTTTCCCCTGGTGGTTATGAAACGCAGCCCTGACACAGCTTGCTTTGGAAAGACTGCATTTTGTACCCGTGGAGGAAGCTGAATTTAAAATCACAGGAAAATATCTCTGTGAGAACACGCTCTTCCTGCCCCTGGTACCCCAAGCAGGGTACCCTGAGCAGCCCTGCTCCCATGGCTGCATGGCTGGGATGCAATCTGGGAAAAGTCTGGCATCGATCCCTGCTCCAGCACGCTGCTTCTGGACAGACACAGTTCTGGGGATGGGCACCCAGCTTTGCCACCTAAGAAACAGGGATCTGGTGCAAGCCAGCCACCTACAGACCCTGTATGTGGAGGGAAAGGAAGAGGCACCTCTGCGGACAAGACCTTGCACAATCCTGGAGACAGATGCTGCCACAGCTGCTCACTAGTCTGGTTTGCAGGCTGAGCCCTTCACCAGCACACAGGCATCCTCCTCACATTTCAGCCCCATTTCTCACATGGGCTCCTAGTATCACTCTCTTCAAGGTCTTGCACAGAATACTGAGTGAGATGCTAAAACACCACCATTTGGATGAAAGAAATACTCAGGATGGGAAGGGGTGCATTACTGTTCTGTTGATCAGAAACTCAACAAGTCAGAGCTGAAAATTAGAGATGCCATTCCTGAGGAGATTTCACATACTCCACTTAGGATCACGTCTAAAGCCAGCTTTTTAGAAGTACAACCAGGTACTATGCAAATCTAAATACATTAAGTTGCAACACGAAAATCCATCACTACCTGAAGTTGATTTCCTCTTATTTCCATTTGCATCACCCTCACACAACTCATGAATCAAAAACTAGCTAACAGGGATGCTTTGGAGTAGGAAGAGTGGGAAACCAGAAGACGGAAGGGTGATTCATTGCAAAAGCAAAAGATTAGGAAGCCACTGGTGTTGGAAGAAACCAAATTAGTGGGATTTCAAGCAGGAAGGAAAAAGGCAAGAAAGCAGGCAGGGTGACTGGCAAAATTATTTTAAGGAATCACCTTTATGTTGAGATGGAAAGACAGATGGTTTGAAGTGAGAGACATGAATCATAAAAGATATGAGAACCAGCTTTGTTAAATGTAAGGCTTGCCTCTGTGAGTTATACAAACCCTTTCATCCAAGAGAAGTGCAGCCGCACAGAAATTGCATGCCACTCACAGGGGCACACATAAAAGGACACATACTACCCAAAAGAAATCTTCCACATAACATCACTCAACTTCTTCACTTTTAGAGTCTTAAACAGCGTTTATTTTCCCATGTGCTGCAAAGCCAGGAGCATCATTTGATAGTGCAGTGCTCTTCTCCCATGATGTTGTTAGTGCAGGCTCTTTCGTTCCATTGCACAGGTGTGAGAAACTGGGCAGAGCCCAGCAGAGAGCACAACCCCCTTGGAGCAGCCAGATTTCTGGCTACCTGGACAGATTACAGCTCAGCTGGGCCAGGGGCTAGTCAAAGAAACTCAAAGTGAGGATAACAAGCTCAATGTTCCCTTCAACATTCCCATGGCAAGTTGTTAAAAGGTATCAATGGATCAAGTCTGCATATTAAGCGCCACCAACACTAACATCACAGGGTGGGCTATTTTGGCTAGGAAGATTCAGCAGTTCATCCCAGTCCCACAGCAGGATACAGACACCTTCAAGAAACACCAGGGCTCATGTAGAGCCCTCTGGTTTCAGCCAATGCAAACTCACAATCTAAGAAGCCAAAATTCATATGATGGAGGTTGCAAAGATGTCTGCTCTTCTAAGGAGAGAGAAGATATTCCCAGTGAGGGACTGAGCTATGTAAAAGCCCTACCACTAAGTCAAGGCATTAAGCCCAAGAGGAGGCAGGCACTACTGATATTACTGGAGTTCCTGTTCACAGAAGTAGCCATCAAGATCCTGCAAAGATGCTCAAGGAAAAGTAAGAAATCAGATCAGGCCTTTCATTAAATTAATAGTCCAGAAAACTCTGAAAAAAACCAAATTGGCTTCCAGAAATGGTCCCCAAGATGGCCAAGTTGGCACTGGGAAGCTGAGCTGCTTCCTAGAACTTTCTTTTCCTTTTTTTCCCTAACATATAAGACCTCTGGAGCAGTTACTGAGGCATGAAAACCAGTCTTTGTATTTACAGTAATGGAATTATTGTAAACCTATTCTTAAATATTTCCACATACTATATGCTTCTTCTTGTAAAATTATCTCCAAAGGCAATTATTATGGAAATAAAAGTTCTGGGGGAAAACAGCTGGAGCTTTTATGTTTATCTGAAAGTTACGTTTGTTTTTTCCTAGGCAGAACCAAAGCATTAAGAAACTGTAAATGATTCCCAAGACATTTTGAACTGATTTTCTTAAAACTCAGATTAGTGCACGAGAAAAAGAGTAATACAATAATACAAAAGTGATAAAACTAAAAATTAAATTTTACTTTTCTAATGAAGTTATTACTCAAAAATGTCCTACAACCAACAATTAAACACTTCATGTATGATTACAGTGATAGCTACTCAATCTGTCTTTGGGGTATTCTTCTACTCTCTGGTGATAAAAATGATCACTGCTCACCTGCTGCATACACAGCATAAGTATAAAGAAGACTGGGGAAGTTTGTGTTGAATAGAAGTTACTATTTTCAAGAACCTCCCTAGAAGACAAAACTAAATTAAAATGAGAAGCTCTTAGTTACAGGGTAGATTGAAGTGTTGCAAAACCTGTGAGATTCAGAGATGTGGAAAGGAGATGTTTCCTGCAGAAGACCTGATGTCCTAGCAAAGGGGGGATATCAGCCCAAGTGGAGGAAACCAGCAGATCCTCTAATTCGTTCCCTTTTGCAAGGTGAGGCTCATTCCTGTCTTGCTCTGGGGTTTAATTTGCAATTACTCCCTTTGCACTTGATACCATAACCATTAAAAGCACAATATGTACTTGTAACATCTACAACCATTACTGGATTAGTAATTTGTTTTCTGATTCTTTATTCCAAGTCTATATGTAGGTTATGCATGTGCAATTGAAATCCATGTATTAACTTGCATAAAAAATGAATACTGTAAGGAGTCTTTGTGGAAGGAAAGCTGTGGGTGGGTTTTCAGGAGAGGAGAGACAATTGGTCAGAACAGAAGGAAAATCACAAAAAACCTCCAAACCAAAAACCAAAATCAAAGCTCTGCAACAGTATTTAAGGGAAGTCTTGACCACAACACTGTGAATAAGACAATGTAAATGCTTTAAAATAAACTAAAGCACTTTGGAATGGAAACTTTTACATAGAATTTGTATCATTCCAGGCACATTACATCGAGGAATAAAATACATCAAGGGGTCTCTTTCCTCAAGCATGATTGTCAGCTGATTTCCACTGTATTAGGAGCACTGCTCCAGGTATAAGCATCTAGTAGCAGGGCAAAATAATACAGTTGCAAAGATGGGATTCCATGAGGGAATCATATGCAAACAGGTATCTTTCAAACATCTCTTCCAAATGCCAGCAATAAAAACCATGGTTAAACACATCTTCATCTTTGGCTAGTGCTGCAAACACCTGAACTGTCAAAGGATACTGGAACTAAGTCAAAATACCCCAATCATGGTTAAATAATCTGATTGATACATTTAGACTTCAGATTTTAAGTCTTCTTGGCATATTATGTAGTTTTTTCCTCTGGGCACAAAGTCTTAGCAAATAAAACACCTCTATACCTGTAATTATGAGGCTCATATTTCAGCTAATTTTGACATATTTATTCTTACTGAATGAAACTGTGTTGTCGAGTAGTGACTGAATACAAATGCTGACAAGCCAGAAAGGGGAAAACTCCTAAAATAGGATGAAATGGCAGCTATAATGGAAGGCAAGAAGAAAAACTTTGCTTTTTGGCACTTTCTCTCCTTAACTTTCACTTCTTTTCAAAGTGGAACTCCTAAAAGCTGCACTCAGTCACTTATTTTTCCCCAATAACTAATCTGCCGTGGGTTCTTCCTGCAGATGACATTGCTTTTAAAAGATCATTCCTAACACAGGTTTCTGGTTGAAAGACAGATTCCACTTCCAGGCTGTTAGAAAGTGAGAAAAAACCTCTAAAGGAGAGGGCTAGCCTGCCTAGCCATATCTGATCACATCTGACTCCCATTACAGACAGAATGCCTGTGGCTTTGTTTCTTATTCATTTGCTTAGTGTTTAGAGAAAGATTTTAAGAAAAGCTTTGACCGTCACCACATTTATTTTTCCCCACCTTAAGATACACTTCTGCCCTGTGTTCAGTTTCCATATGCAAGCTGTGTGAAAAGATAGTAGGAAGATTGTGCAGGGCATTTAAGCATATAGACTTAGGAGAAGGGAGCACCTTGGCCATACTGCAGTAGAGGAGTAATGGGGATGATAAAAACAAACAAACAAACAAAAAAAAAAGAAAAATAAGAACGTGAGGAAATGAAAGAATCTGCAAGGTTCCCATGCAGAAGTGTGCAAGTCTACATGTTAAGGAAACCAGGCCCAAAGCATTGAAAAGATTTCAAAAGAGGTCATGCAATATAAATAAAACCTAAAAACACTTTCTCTTCCTCCAGCTATCAGGGCATGAGCACCTCACATCTCAACAAGTTTTCTCAAATCTACCCCACTGCCAAGTCTACAGATGCTGCAGCCCCCAGCATTACTCTCAGCACATTTCTCACTACCTAAGTCCCTCACCTGCCATGTACACACAAGTAACATCTGTAAGAAATTTTCCCACCTTTTAATGAAGTTTGAAGTTCTATAAAATAAAATTACTGTAAGCAAAGATCTCCATGTTCTCATTGCATTTATCTTTCTGTATTCACCTCTAGTCTTTCTACCTCCTTCCGCTCCAGTCAGGTTTACCTTGCTTTCCTTCTTGCCCTGAACTCCTGATTTCTGAGACAGCTGCAGGACCCCGTCTGCTGTGCAGTAGCACCACTTCATGCTGCCTGTTCAAGCACAGACAGCAAACCTGACCAGAAAGGTGCACTGCATCATGTTCTCACAGACAGGCACCACAAGTATTCCGAGCTGCACATTCACTTCACCCTGCTGAGGGATTTGCTTTCTCCTCGGGAATACTTTGCCTTTCACTACGGTAGTTCATGCTGCATGAATTCACCCGTGTATCTCCTCAGCTCCAGCAGAACATGGATAAAAAAAGCTCGTCCTGACATCTTGGCTGTCCCTAAAATTCTGAGGTATGTCCAAGGCAGATCAAAGATACTGCAATGACTTTGGTGCTTTTGAACAGCTACGGTAAGTTTGCATGTCTGAGAGGGGCGTTTTTGGGACTTTTTTCCCCAGCAGAAATCAAAGAGTTTTATTAAGATCCCAGTGGAACTCTAGAAAAATAATTGCCTATTTTTTTTTTATGACATGAAAATTTAGAACATTTCCATGAAAATTTCTGTGTTTCTAATTCAGGCTAGTCACTGGCTTCAGTTGATAGCCTGGGGTAATTGATTACTGGGGTAATACAGAGCTTCTTCATATAATTTCTTTTCAATCAGTAACATTTTCTTTTAGAGATTTACCCAATATTAGCATATTGAATACCTTAACAAAGTTCAAATTATTTCTTTTTCTCCATCCAGTCTGCTGTGTCACTTCACAGTTGTATGGGTCCCTTGCTGTATGACTTTTTGCCCTAAGGTTATTACACAGACTGAGCTGCTAATTTAAGCAGTGAATGCTGCTGACCATCCACATCTTTTCTCATTTTTTTCCTCTGCATTTTGATAGACTTTTCTAAACCATCCAAAACCTAAAGATTCCCCACAGGTTTTAAGAAAAAAAGTTGCACATGCAACTCCAAACCAAAACTCTGATGTCTCATTGTTGGAAACTGCTGTCTCCATGCACCTGTGCACACACTCATATAAACTATTAACTCCAAAGAAGTTCAGCAACTTGAGGAGGACTCAAATCTCCTTTCCGAAAAAGAATGAAACTAAGGAGACACAGTTAATAATTATGGGCAATTGAACACTTATAATCTGTGCTTTTAATATATTAGAAATATATGTGTTTCGATGGTCCCTAATTCATGCTTTTAGAGTAACGGTACTTGCAGAAGTCACAGGCCAAGCAGACTGCAAAGCACCTTTCAGAGCATTAATAGCAGCCTGTGAACTTTTAAGGAGGGGACAAATAGACACCTGTCATCTTCTGATCGATATACTTCAAGGTTTTTTTAGTATAGATTTAATGCACATAAGAAATCAAGATACATGATCAGTCAGAGCCCCAAGACCACGTGGCTAAAGCAGCCTGCCCTCCTGGCGCAGCACGGGCAGTGCTGATCATTCCAAAGACCAAACGAGATGTCAAGACTGTCAGGCTTAGAAAGAATCTACACATTCAGCCAAGTAAGACCCAGGACAAATGGAGGGAATGTGTTTCTTTTAAAGAGCTTGGGAAGAAGGGGAGAACAGAATAAACTGGCTTCCCAAAATCACATCATGAAATTCTTTTACTTCACTAGAATGTTATACATGGCTAAGACAATTCAAAACCTGATCAATTTCAAATAGGAACACACACTGGTGCTTGTTATGGTAATTACTATAATACGCATTTGAGACTTTCATTTGCAATGAACATATCAAATCAATAAAATTCTACCAAGGCTTTGCAAAGTAAGAATATATTGGAGTCACAATCAAAGCGCCACTTTGAAGAAAGACCACTGTCCTCCCTCCCAACATCTGTTCAATAAATAGATTAGTTTTAGATAACACACATAACTTCTGTTGTTGATTCTGTGTTCGGGTGGCACACACAGACACACACGCTCAAATTACTATGAAATTTAGTATTACCTGTCTGTGCAATATGAAATGAAGCACCTATGCACACACATAAACAGAGGACCAGCATGGAAGGCAACTGAAGAGCAAGAACAGTGGCTTAAATGAAAATTATATAGAATAGTAATATTTAATGCTCCAGCAGAGACCCTAATAATGATACAATGTACTACTGTATAATAAAACTTGTTCTGCTATAATTCACATTCAAGCAAGAAAAAAACAGATGAGGGAAGAGAGATTTTCATTCTCATGACTTTCAGTATAAGAAAGTTCTAAAATCTTTTTTTCCAAGGTCATGATGAAACTCTGTGGCAAAGCAAAGGTTTGCATGAATATGTTTAGTGGAGTTCACAGCATGTGAAAAATGAGCCAGATCCATGGCTGTTATACACCAGATTACCTCCATGGACTTTGAAATATGAGCTTGAATGACTTGCATTAATAGGGCCTTGCCAAGAATGCAGACCAGTGCTACTTTGCTGCAGAGTTGTTAACTATGTGATTATGAATGAGGGCAAGAATTTAAGCATTTTCTTTTGAAGGCATGACTAATTTTTCAGCATACAGCCAGCACCTTTGCAAATGGAAAGGAAGCAAAGCTGTGTCCGGCCTGAGGGAGATAAACCTACCAGGTGCAGTGATGCCTAACTGGTACAGGGAATGAGGCACAGACACACAGCCTGGCACAGTGGGAAATGTCCAATGCAGAGAGACTTCTTGTGTTACGAGATAACTTGAGGAGAACAATTGGATAAGGCTTTGAAATGGATCAGGGTAAGACACATGGTGGCCAGGTCTGTGATTGAAAACATTTCTGGAATATCTTCTGAAGTGGACTCAAACATCAATCTGCACCAGACCCAGCTGCAAGGCCTTCAGTGACCCATGTGTGCCAAGAATGTGCTCCAGCCCTTCCCAGTGACCTGTGCTCCTGAAAGGGAAGAGCCAGAGTGGGACTCATGGTAGGCACACAGCTAGAGGAATCTGAACTAAAACATGGAAACACACAGGGGCCGCAGAGAGCTCCCCCAGGGCAGGGGTGTGGTTGATGACACAGAGACTACACACAGACCTGCTTCTGCACCCTATCATCTTTCTGCACACCCCAGAAGAACAGCACAGGATAAGCACTGAGCCTTCCAAACCATCCTAGTGCTGGGGAAGCATTTGGACCACCCACAGAAACGAGCATGGCTTGCAGGCTGACTAACCTCAGCTCCGCCCTCAGCAGCTGCAGACAGGATTTGCAGATAATTCTTCCAGCATCTACAGCTGACAATTCTCATCTGAGATGTTTGTCTCACTAGTATATATGTTCCAAGATAGTAAACCTCCGAGGCCCTGGTTTTATTAGAATAATGTTCTGCAAACCCCCCAAACATATACTGTTTGATTTTTTTAAGAAACCTCCCCAAAAATTACTCCACTCTCCTCATCAGACCTGTACACTGCCTGTAGAAATTACTTTAACTCTATAAAGACAGACAAGAGCTTAGTGGAAAAGCAGTCATCACTCAGAACTCATCACTGGACATGCTGGACTAGGATTTGTCCCTCAGTTCCCGCTCCCTTGATAGATGATGCAAAAAGGCACAGATGCCAAATCATTTTAGCAGCTGACTATAAACAAACAAACAAAAAAGGCTTTTGAAAATATGTTTGTTTGAAGGATTAAAAGAGAAAGATTCTTTTAAGGATTAGAAGACAAATAGCAGGAAGTCTGAAACAGTGTCACATACCCCAAGCTGCATGAGTCCAGGTACAGGCCAGGGACTTTTAAACTTGTGGGAAATTTTACCCAGCTAGAGGTGTAATTAAACACAGCTGGAGAGCACACTTAAAAAGCACCTCCAGGACTGCTCTTGGATGTATGAGTGTTGTCCATCTTGCTCACAACATGGAACTTGTCCAAGCACTTTCAGGAAAACACAACCAGGGATCACGCTGCTCCTCAGGCCCGGCTGGCACTCCTCGGTCTCCTCAATGTGCCAGCTTGTAACTCCTCGAATTGCTGCTCTGTGCTGATCATGCTCTCACAACAACAACAGACAGAATGAAGTGCCTTGCAATGGAAAAGAACTGTACTGAGAGCCAACGTCCTTCAGACTCATGCTCTTCCACTGATACCTAGGGACTTGCTAAAAAAGAAAGATTTTGTTCTATAAAGGAAAAAAGAAGAGCTGCTTGAAGTGTGTCACATATTATTCCACAGCTACATTCTCAACAAAGTTTTCCAAACTACAGTAAAACTACTACTATAGCTACAAGTCACTACTGCTACAAGTCAGAAGACTCAAGTTTCAGCTCATCACAGGACATAAATTCATGGAATATTCTTAAGTAAGTTGCACAGATCTGCATGCAAAGTGCAATACCAGCTCCTGACAATACTTTGAATTAAGGTGAGATACTAGTGAGTAAGAATGCTGGTATTGCTTTGGGAATTTACACAGATATACCACAGTTTTTTGGTAGTCAAAGCACTTGCCAAAGACTGCTGTGGGACATGCTGCACTGAACAATCCAAGGCACAGATGCATGTTGGCCCTAAATTTAATATCTGAAAAGATCACTGAGATATTGATTTTCATTACTATTATTATTCTTTCTTCTTCTTATTTTACTTCATTTCAATTATTAAACTCTTTTAATCTCAACCTACAGGTTTTACCTTTTTTCTGATTCTCCTCCCCATCCCACCAGGGACAGGGAGGGAAGGAAGTCAGTGAGCAGCTGCATGGTACTTACTTAGTACCAGCTGAGGTTAAACCACAACAGAAGCAAACAGCTGCAGCTTACAACAGTAGAGGTTAAAAACTATCATCTCATCAACATTTACTGAAGGCTCATGAACCTGTGGGTCAAGGAAAGTTAGCTCAACCTATCTAACAACAGAGAGGTGCTGCAAAAAAAGTCTCTCCATGTCTTTGATGAGTTCTTCTTCCAGCTAATCAAAGACAAAAAAATCCTTCTCAAAACCCCTCTACACCACAAATAACTTTGCTTGTGCTTCATCCTACACCTCACAGACCCAATTCAGTCCCCATATAAGTGCACAAAGTGTTTGGGCTCTTTGGTTATCTAAAATGCCCAGGATACCAGAAATTTGGAACATGCAACACAAATTAACTGAAAATTAATCACGTTGTTAATATATGGGCTCAAAATCTTCACAGAACTGACAGATCAAAATGCTTTTTTGGTGTGATAATAAATTAGTGCACTTGCAGGCAAAGAAAACTGGGAAATCTACACATTGGAACAAATATTTGTTGGGGAGTGTACTCCTTTCTATATGTGTGAAAAGTTCCTGTTCATGAACAGTGCTTCCACTGTTCTCTTGAAGAAACCAGCAATCCACGTGCTACCTCCACATCCCTAAAAGCACAATGACTATTACCAATTTACACTGCTGCTAACTCCCCTGCCAAAAGAAAACCTGATTCACTATCTACTGGCCCAGCAGATAGGAGAACAAAGTAGCAGCCGGAAACAGCTCCTGCAAGGCAAAAACCTCCTGGCAACACCAACAAAGTACATGGATGGAGCCCAGGGCTTTTGAAATGAATTTCCATCCTTTCTTACAAAATCAGTCACAGGAATAATTTAGTTCCCATTTGGTATTTCAGTGTTATCCACTGATACTTATATTAAACTCATTCTTTTTTTTTATAATTAATTTAAGTAAAGTTGTCTCCAGCAAGCATATATATATATAAAAATATAAATATAAATACATATATATATATATGCCATCAGTAAGAATGTATTCATCACTTCTGGGCTACCACTGGCAGGTGGTCATCAGGGCCAAATCAGAACTTACAAACAGGCAAAATCCAAAAAACAGCCTAAAAATTTATCACCCCAGGCTGTAACAAGCTGAAATTTCTCAGTAGAGCTCAATGACTAAAACAGATTGGTGGAGACACCTGCCCTATTAGAAGCATGGACTGAAATATATTTTCCATGTATTATGACAGCCTTTCAGTGGCGTTTTCTGCTCAGGAAAGCTAGGAGAGAGACTAATTAAAGCAATTACAGAATATGTACCAGGGGACATTCACTAATGGGACTAAGATGTGATCCTGCCATTAACTTATGGATGATTAAAGTGGATGATTCTATACACAACTCTCTCCTGGTCAATGAGATGCTGTAGTTACACCTAAACCCACCACTCCTGCAGGAGCAGGGTTTTCAAAATTAAGAATACATGTATGTACACATACACCTATGTATATACACACACACTGAGAACTGTGTGTTGTATTAGATAGTACATTACTGTAGAATGTATTGTACATACAATTATTATATACTACACCATCTGTATGCATTGCATAAAGTGTAAAAGGAAAGACAGTGTTCTACTTAGCATTATAAATCAGAGAGAAAAACACCATGTATTTGGTTAAAGTATTAAAATATAGCAGCAAACACAAGACTGTAAGTGACAATAATTTTTTCTTTTGTAAGATCTGGATTTCCTGTACCATGCTGCTTTAGAAACGACTGATTTTTTTTCTAACACTAAAGCAGCCTACAAGGTGCAGGGATATGCACGTGCTCCAGCTGCCTGCCAATCAGGTCCAGAAGAGGAACACCAGACTCTGTGGGAAGGGTGCTGAGGCCACTGGCTCAGCATGATTCATTTAAAGCTGTTACTGAAGAGAGCTCAGCTTCATCAGTGTTCACCTGCCCACAGTGCAAGATGAACACTTGATCCTGGGAGTAAACAGCTTTGGTTCATCTGGCATGAAAACTCAGAGCAAAGGGAAGCACAAAAAGACTGACAAAGTCTTTGTTCTGCAAGATGAAATTTGAAACTGTAGGTTTAATTGTGAATCATTGTTTGTTTGTTTTTTGAAGCCAAGACTACGCTATCCAAAAACACAAAAACTGAGCTCAGCCTCCCTTACCAAATAAAATAAATGAGTGCTCAAGCACAGACTTCTTTCTCTACACAACCCTCTCTCCAGCACAGCCCTCTCTCATCCACACCATGATAGGTGCCTCTGTTTAGAGTGCTGTGCTGGAACAAAAAACAACTGCACACAAGGGAACAGGAGGACAATTCGGATTAACCTGTTCTCAGTTCTTTAGTCACTTCTCTTGAACCTTTGCCTAAAGGAGAAACTGCAGCTGTTTTAAGGAGCTGGTTCAAGAGAATATCTCAAAGGTCTGGTCAAGGCTCAGGACTTAGGCTGTTGTGCCAGGAAGCCAAGAGCAGCAGTGGAGTGTGATCCCTGCAGTGAATAGAGCTGGTTGCTCCACAAAGCTCAAAAACAGGGGTACACTACTTCAGAGTATTATCACTATTAGGCATGTAATTATGAGCAATTATTACAGAGGTGGTATCTGTAAAATCACCTGTCCAGAATCACTATCATCTCCAAAAGATTATTAGCAGAGCCTGTGCTCATCATCCACTAATTATGTTATAACCATTTTAATTCCTTCCTTCACTTTTAAGGAAGTACTTAAAAACTCTAATAATAAAATTAAAGAAAACAAAGAGTAGTGCAACTGTGACAGCATACTGTACAGGAAAACACCAGTTTGTGGTTCCTCACCTCTGAAAGACTCAAACTATTCACTGCTGTTGAAAACACCTCAACCACAACACACATGCAGGATTTGAACGTAATAATGCCATTCAGAGAAAACAGCAAGGAAAGAAATAATTACTTGCAGGCTTCCAATTTTGATTAATGTTTTGTAATGTAGCAGGAATAGGGTAGGATTAAAGGGCGCTCAGCCAATGGAATTTCATATGGTGTGCCTATTTCTTACAATAGCTTTTACCAAGTTGTAAAACTGAAATCATTAATTTAAACCCTTAAAATACCAACATGATGTGTTTACTACCAAGTCTTAAAAATAATTGGATCATTATCATTAAAAGCTCCTTAACTGACTGCAACTTGAAAGTGCTTGCAGTGGTAGAGATATGATGTATAAAACAAGCATGTTTTTAATCTTGTTTTTAATCTAATTTTTAATGCTATGTGATCTAAACAACCAAGACATCAAAGACTGCATTTTCTATCAGGTTGGGTTTTTTTTTTTTAGTTAAATGACATCCAGTTTTCCTTTGCACTTTCCTCTTTGTCTCACGCCTTTTAATTTTCCCATTTATTTAAAATCACATTAAACCTACAGCAAAGAAGAGATGTGCAATCCTAAATGCCCGGGTGCATGATTCTCACAGTGGCAACCTCCAGTTCGGAGCAGCCAACACCACCTCTCTCAGAGGTCACTTTATTTCCTTTTAAAATAATTGTCAGCTTCACAGCACAGGCAAATGAGTCAAGATATCCTCTAATTATCAGTAATCCAAAGATGACTTGAAGAGATCATGACTGACAACTCTGATGCACCAACTCTCTGCTGCTGGTTTTGTCCTGATTTCTACTGCTTAACAGAGCTGCCCCTGGCCATGTGAGGGCACACCTGACTATGACACTGCCACATACTAAGGCATATCCTTTAAACCACAAAGTGGTTCAGAGATTATGCTCTTCTATCCTGCCCCACATGACAGCAGCTTCCTGGTGCCAAAGAAGCTCCTTGCTGAGCACTGCTGGCCAGCTTGGCTTCCCAAGGCACTGCAGCACTCATTCCTTCAGCTCCGGCCATATGTGCAAACTCCCTCTGCAGCCACATTAGATGATCTCCTGGTTTCTTCACTGCCAGCTGTTTGATGCTACATGAGCTGCTGAGACTAAGGTTTAACCCTCTTTTGCTTACTGGGACACCTGGAAGCCAGAAGAGGAGGTAGCAGCAATCCACATGTGAACAGCTGAGGGGGAAGGGGTTCCTGCTCCTTTGCAGGTGAGCAGAAACTTGAAAAGTGCAGAAAACTGCTGGCCAAGGATAGGAGAAACAGAGAGGCCTAAATGTCTTGGAGAAGACTAGGCAGCACTGCAGGTAACCAGAAACCTTGATCAAAGGAAGAGTGGAGAGACCTCTCCTCAGTCAAACCTTTCCAAGCCATCCACATCACAGCCTGGGAGACACAGGAATGCTGTGGACAATCTCCTATGGTCGGACACACTCCAAGTCATCTGTTGACAGAGAGGTCAATAGCTCAGTAGAGAGTTAAACTCACGGGCTGCAGAGGGAAAAGGAGATCTGAATAGCTCAACACCTTGAACTGTTACTATTTTCCCTGCCGGTTCCGTGGGGTCCCGCGAGCTCCCACAGAACCAGGGCAGGTTCAGTAACAGAGTCAGTAGCAAAGAGCTGGGAAGGGGACCTGCTGTGGCCTATATTCCAACAGGCAAGTTTATTGCATCTTCACCCATGAAAGGGGAACCAGGCAAATCCAGAGTACAATGGCATACACAGGTTTTTCTCGGGGCTAGGGGAAGGTGGGGTCAGGGAGCAGGGACCAGTGGGAGAGCCCCAGGGGAGGGACAAGGGGCTGAGGCCATCAGCCAACCGGGTAGTTCAAACTGGAATATATTAACTTCAACAGAAACCTACGACCTGGGGAAAGTCTCATGGCAGCCCCAACACACAGGTGTTCACCGATTACCACACTGAACACTTTCAGCACTTTACTTACGTTCTGTAACCCAATATTTTCAGAGGAGTACTGGGTTACAGAACATCTTCACACACCATGACTGTGTGTGCACAAACTCACCCTCTTCTTTCTCCCATTTTCCTTATGCTTGCACAATCATTTATTTGTCAGTTGTTCAGAGGAAGCACCATCTGCCTTCTCACCTCACAGCTGCTCTTCAGTTATCAAAAAACTTCAAATAACCAAACTCTGACGTTACTGTAAAGCCCATGTAATATAGATACGTGGGTCACTTAACTGGTTTTCTTTCTGTGGTGAAATTCAACTGTTGGTGTACATTACAGGTAGCAACAAAAGACCTTGTCCTAGATCAGGATCCTGCTGAAGTGCTGTCGTCCTGTTATTTTCTTCTTTGGTTTTTCTCTTTGTTTGTTTCCTTTTTCTCCAGAGATAAGGTTAGAGCACAGTGTATCCTAGTTTCAGTCTGTTAGGACTGCATGGCCACCAGCCCTGCAGCACCGCCAAATCAGACTGGGTAACTCAAAGAGCTCAGTAATTGTATCTAGATGTCTATATCTAGGACAAGGAACTCCATCCTTGCAGTTGTGCTAAATAAAATCTGTAAAATTGTTGTAATGGCAATTTGAATTCTCCTGTTTTGCACAACTGCAAACAGCAGAAGCCCACAGGAAACACTCATAAGAGTGCACACAAATCAACACCTGCACTGTCTATTTTGAAAACACTATAAATAGGCAATGACCCGAATGTAACCTGGCTATGGTCCAAACCAGTGAATCTGAAGGTTGGCAATTATAACTATACTAACCCAAGAAAACTACCTGAGAGACACTACACCTTCATTCAGACTTAAGTCCTTATCTAAGAATGCCCCTCATACTTTTTTTTCCCAAATGAACTGGGCAACATGGCAGTATTGATGGCACTAATAAACGCCTGAGTACACATATTCTTAATAAATGGTTTGAATGTGGAAGTGGAAAGTTCCCCATTTACTTAGACATGTACACCTTCTTTGTGGTTTAATAAGAGCAATTAAAGAAACTGAAGTCAGGGTTAAACAAACAAGCTTATTAAACTGGAACAAGCATGTTTATGAATAATAATTACTTTTAAAGGTGTCCTGAAGGTTCCTTGCTTCCTTCACTGGCCAAGCTTCGAGATCAATGCTTGACACCATTTTCTACTTTTTCAACACTTTCACACTTCACGTTGGCACAGGTTTATCAGTCCAGTGCACTGAATTGTTCCACTCATTAGTAATAATAATGATCAGATTTTTTTCCCTCCATACTTACTACACATTCTTCAGTGCTGTCCAAACCCCCTATGTTTTGTGGCTATAAAAGATGATGTGTCAGGGTGACAAAACCACCTGGTGTATAGGATAGGCAATCGATAGTTTAAGAAATGATAGTGTGGGGACTATGGCATTAAGAACTGTATTAATGAAAATAACAACATACTCCTTATGAGAAGTGTGCATTTAGACTGTACACTGGTTAAAGCAGGGATTTACTTTTTATTTTCCACTCATACAAATGCTCAGGGATTTAGAACCTTTACTGCTATTGCCAACATAAGCCAACTGCAAATGTAGTGAAAGCTGCCCCGAGACTAGAAGCCTCTCTAAGCAAGAGACTTTTCTGATCCTGTGGTGTGAGGAAGGAGGCATTGAGATGCTGAGATACATTGCTTGATCTGGTCAGGAAATCTGTTCTAGAAATCCTTTCTGAGTTACGCAAGTAAACATAAAACCACCCAAAGGCAGCTGAGAGGGAGTCATTTTATCCAAGTAATGAATTCATTACCATCACCAAAAAAGTCACATGAGCTGCAGGTGTCACCAGACATCAAAAATGCTTATTTCAGAACTTCCTGTTTGAAACGGATGGCATGTCCTTAAAATGAAAGGGGAAGAAAAAGCAAGTAATTCCCCAAACCTCAAATATTTCTTTCCAGCTGACACCAGCTTTGATGGCTACAAGCAGAACTGGGCATCATGGGCTTCCCTCAAACAACACAGCACAAGGGTATCATGAATTCATACTGAATGAGATGCCCTTGGGTCCCCATTCTGAGTTTCTCATGCTCAGGATGCTTGCCCTAGACACTGAAAATCTGGGAGTCCCTAAAGTACCTAACACAGAATTTGCATATAATATTAGCCTTAGAACAAAGGGGGACCTTCTCATCTCTCCTACACTCTCTTAAAAACCCCAAAACAATTTCCTTGTGATTTTTGTACTTGAAAAAGACAAAATGGTATCTTACAATCTGCAGGACTGAAAGCTTTTGCCAACAAGGGAAAGCATCATGTCTGTTCACTCAGAAAAAAAAACAACTCAGAAGTGAAATCATTCAATCTTTCCTTAAGTTCCTCTGTTGTTCACAATTAGTTCAAGGTCATGAAAAATCTATTATGACTAAAGGCAATAACTAATTAAAAAAATCAAATCGCCAACAAAATCAATTTTCTTGAATATCCCAGTGCCTCTACTGACTACAGATCTCTACCACCACATTCCCTTTTATTTTTAATAAGCATTTAGTTGTGCCAAGGTCCTGCTACGTTTCATACATCAAAAAAAAAAAAAAAAAAAAAAAAAAAAAAAAAGAAAATCTTCTGCCAAAGCAACAGAACTGTGGTTTGATGAAAGCCACACTGTCAGACACATATAAAATCTCAATAATCTCATCAGTAAAATGGCTGCTTAGCTCCTATGCTGGGAGGAAAGTCTTAAGATGGTGATGGATTACTTAATTGAAGATGATTAAAACAATGAAATAAATCTGGTGCTGGTGCAGGATGGATTCAGGGAAGACAGAGACACATGCACCACACAGTTTGCTCCCATCTGCCTTGCAGGGTTATGGCCAGCCAAGCAGATGCAAGCTGGATCTGTGCAGAATATATGGCAACCACAGCTCTGCTTTCCATGCCTCACACTCCCTAATTCTTCACTAGACAAACATCTGGACTTCACCCTATGGCTGGGTATAGCCACATACATGAACACAGATAACAACATACATCAGACTGCAATAAAAGCACCTCTTGCCAACCTCACTATGGGTACACAATCTTTTTCTTAAGTGTACGTGTCTAATTCTCCCTCTCCCATCTTCTCTGACTCCTTCTCTGCTCTTTCTTCCTCTTCATTCTTCTGTCTCATTTTTTCCTCATTCCCATACCTTCCATCTCCTTTCCATAAATCACTTAAGCACTATTTGAACAGAGATGTTGGCAGAATTAAAGACCAGCTTAGATGACCAAGAAATAACCACACCAGACACGTGTACCAGAACAACTTTATCAGGAAAGAAAAAAATATTACTTTGTTTCATATTGCCAAGGTATCCCAGACTTCTTCTGAGCTATATTCCAAACAAATGAATGATAAGCTTTTCATTGAAACATTTCACCTTTCAATGATTGTATCAGAAGAAGTGCCCACATTTTCACTACAACACCAGAAGAAATGAGTTTACTCTCTTTACAAGTCTGCATGTGTACGAGGACATAACAAGGGCTAGCACACTCTTGTTTTATTCATTTTTGAAATTGTTCTGACAGAGGTGGGAAAAAGAAAAAACAAAGAAGGCAAGCTTTCCCTCCCGTATTACATATTTTCAAACCTCTTCATATCAGCGTGTTCCTGGGACACAATAATATTTTGTATCCTTTTATCATTCCTGTGCACATAATCTTTATCACAGTTTGGCACGGCTTTGCTCTGTGCCTCTGCAAACAGGTATAGCTCATACCATGGGAAAATGGCCA
This sequence comes from Ifrita kowaldi, assembly GCA_013398055.1. Taxonomy (NCBI): domain Eukaryota; kingdom Metazoa; phylum Chordata; class Aves; order Passeriformes; family Cinclosomatidae; genus Ifrita; species Ifrita kowaldi. The sequence continues at coordinate 39,746 of VZRS01003143.1, read as the reverse complement.
GTGACAGAATTGAAGCTGCAAACCTCATAGCTACAGACCTATCTCAATCCCGCCAGCGGTCTCAAGGCTCACAGAGAGAATACACAGACTGCACACCCATTTCTGCTTAAACAAAGAAAATTGGATTTTTATCAGTTTCACTGCCACCTTTTACACAGCACTGTTTTGTCAAGAGCCACTAATGAAAGAGCTTAGCAGCAGATAAAGAACATACAGTTTTTACTGAATTCATGGATTTATCTAAAACATTTTCCAGCCAGAATTATATTACATTCTTTTCAGATCTGAAATAGGATTACAAAGCATGGAAATTAATGTCTTAAAACATATATCTATGTTATTGCATATGACTGAACAGCTTCATTAATAAAGATGTCTCTAAAGATTCCGTGTTTGCACAAAGTCTTGGTGAAGGTTTAAATATAGCGACAGTATATGTCAGTAATCTATATTCATTACAGCTGGCATTTTGAATGGATGCCCTAGGAAAAAACAGAGGGATTTAGCAATTCATAGGCTAAGACATAACCCAAGAGGTAACATGTAATTTCCTTTCTCGTCCATGTCTCATGCACATGACCAATGACGTGGCACTTGCCCCACCAGGATTCTTCTCCAACACTAGTTCAGTGTGTTACAGAGGCTGTTACAGGTGTTACTGTGAGGCTGAACTGCCCTGGAGATGGTTGGGCTGACTACGCCCTGTGCTTGTGGAGGTCTGTATCAACACTTAAAATAGACAACGCTAGCTGTAAAATCATGCTGCTTGAAGACCTGGAGATCCTTCTGTAAAGTCCACCTAACGTTTCATGGTGTAAGAAGAATGAAAGAAAGGTGAAATGGCATTTGCATTCTGAGCTGTTTGAAAGCCTTGACTTCTCCAAAATTGCTTTAGTGTGAGAAACCAGCCTCAGTGATAATTATAGAGAGAATAGCTTAGCATAAATGCATGTGTATGTGCTTTCATCATTTTCATAGAAAGACAACTGAGTAGTTCCCAGCACCGGAGATGGCTGGGCTGACTTCATCCTGTGCTTGTGGAGGTCTGTACCAACACTTAAAATAGACAATGCTAGCTGTAAGATGATGCAGCTTGAAGACGTGGAGATCTTTCTGTAATGTCCACCTAATGTTTCATGGCACAAGAAGGATGGAAGAAACTTCTGAAACACTGAAGAGAAGTTCTGAACCAACACACAGCTTTTAACTGAGACCAACAAAACAATGTGCTAAAAAAAATAAATTACGGGATCAAAGCAAAGAGCAGTAGAGCAAACTCTCCCCATAAAACTGGAGAGGCAAACTCCTTTTCCTGAGTCACATGTAAGGCTACCCTGGGCAAGGCAGCTGCCAGCAGACACCTTCCCATGCAGCCGAGGAGTCAGAGCTGACTAAATAACGTGGTACCCACATCATTTCTTTGTGCACACAAGCTGCAGGAAACTTGTGTGCCTCGAGCGCACTCGCCAGATGGGATAATTAGGCTCAGACAGATCACTGACCTTCCTAATAAAAATAACCCAGAAATAGAGGTTGACTGAAGAAATCTGTGTCATGTTACCAAACTCCTAAACAGTCCATGGAAAGCCATCTATACTGACTCACCCAGCAGCTTAGTGCATCTTGTGAGGGCACAAATCATTTGGTTTGGTGCATTCTTAAGTATTTCTTGAATTTTCTTTGTGGAAAACATGCACTGAGATTTCACTGCTGGGAACTACTCAGTTGTCTTTCTATGAAAATGATGAAAGCACATACACATGCATTTATGCTAAGCTATTCTCTCTATAATTATCACTGAGGCTGGTTTCTCACACTAAAGCAATTTTGGAGAAGTCAAGGCTTTCAAACAGCTCAGAATGCAAATGCCATTTCACCTTCCATAAATGGAAGGCATGACACCCATTTAAATAACATCATTTTATCTGGAATTAGAAATGTAAATATAATCAAATAATCTGATGCTTGAAAATAAATTCATTATTTTAGAGTTTCAAAGGCCATATGAGACACCACACTCTCCCTGAAATCAGGGAGGTTTCCATCCTTTCCCATCAAGTCTGTTCTTCCTTCCTTGATGTGTACACCACAACGTTTAAACCCATGTTGATGAATAACCACATTCACATAAGGCTACTCTGTTATTTTCCAGGCATTGTCATGTCATCTAATTCTCTTCTGTGTCCTAAACCAGAAAGGATTAGACACACTGCCAATTATTGCTAAGCACAATCTGCTATGAACAAAGCACACAAAGCAAGCCCAAAAACAAGCAATTTTGCAAGTTCACAGGCAGGAGATAACTGCAACTCCTCAAGAGGCCCATCACTCCCATGGAGATTAGGGCTGGCTCAGTGAGCTGCAGCAACTGGCAGCATCTTTTCTTGTACACCCATGGCCTGGCATTCTCAAGCAGCCAAAATTTTAATGTATCCAGAAGCTTTCTATGGGCACAGCCTACAAACACATTTCATACCCCAACACAGACAGGCAGCTCCACTTGGCCATGCCCTGGACATCCTGGCACAGATGGATCCATCTTGCTATTTGAGACTTAGATCTGTATATATTATTTCCACAAGGAAAAATTAGGCATCGAGGGCTAGTCCTCATTTTAATAAAACACATATATTGCAAAAATCAAAATAACTAAATATTCTAATTCAACTCAGAGCAAGATCTGCCTTTTACAAACAGTGCTTCTTTGGCTGGGGTGTTCAGACGAGATTGAAGGGACCTACACCGAAGTTAGAGGCAGGGCTTTGGTAAGCAAGTTTCATGTCTCTGATTCCACACAAGATGCACTCATACACATGGACACCATTTCCTATATATCCAGCTGCTGATGTGGAAAGAACAGGGAATCGCAACAGAATTGTAACAGGATCTGTACATTTAACTTCTGATCCCAACCCCTGACTGAAAATTATGTTAACAGCTATTTGATTTGAACTCTGCTAAAGAAATAACCCACAAATTTGAAAAGGAGCACAGATTTTTTATTATAAAGCAGGCAAGTAAGCAGGGAGGGGAAAAGAGAAGATAGTAAGTCAAATTATCTTGTTACTTATCTTGAGGTAAATCAGCAGTCACTCCATCAGAACAAGAGATAACAAGAATGTATGAAATGACTCAACCCAACTATTTAAGCTCCATATTTTACTCATTTTATGCAAGTCCCACCTGTGTCACAACCACCCACAGCTCGAGTTCACAGACAATTCGCTACATGGTAAGAAGAGATTTGATCTGAAAATTACTTTAACGCTGACCTCTAGTGACAATTGATGGGAATTTACCTTTTTATGGGTCTGCCCATTTGGGAACGTATCTTTGGGCTTCTCTGTAAGCACAGAGCTTGCCCCAGTTCACAGCTATACCCACTGCAAGGTGTGTGCAGTCAAGGAGAGATCTTGAACTCACATTTATTGGTTACAGTCACAGGTGAATAAAGGGTGATTCACCACGGAGTGTAGAAATTTTATAATTAAATCCAAACCTCTGTTTTCACTTATTAAAAAGAGGAAAAGGCAACAAAATACAAATACTAGATTTTGAGCCTCATAACTGTAACAAATGCATTACAGTATAAGCTAGGCACAACTAATGACAGACAACTGCCCATATCTTCAGGCAGCCAACCAAAATGTCATCTTTCATCTCAGGGATCATAATAACATGACAACCTCTCGTCCTCTAGTGCTCTGTAGCAAAAGCAGCCCTGCAGCTTGAGCAGTACTGCTGCAGCTTTCTCTGCAAAACAAGGGTGTGATGCTCTGTGGGCCCTTGAGGGCAGGCATTTCGCCCACACCCATTGCAACACAGTCCACATGGAAGGATACGAAGGTTACAGCAAGTTACCAACCACCTCCTCTCATGAAAGCAGGGGGAAAATGACAGCTGCCACTCCAGAATGCAGCCCACCTTACTGTCTTTGCATGCAGAACCATAGAATAGTTTGGGTTGGAAGGAACCTTTAATGCTCATCTAGACTAAACCCCCTGCCCTGGACCTCTTCAACTAGGTCAGGTTGCTCATAGCCCCATCCAACCTGACTTTGAACGCTTCCAGTGATGAAGCATCAACAATATCCTCATGATAAAAAATTTCTTCCTTATATCACATCTAAATCTATCTTCTTTTAGTTTAAAACCATTACCCCTTGTCCTATCACAAGAGTCCCAATTAAAAAGTTTACCCCAGTGTCTGGGAGGCAAATTAAGAGGGTGATGGCCATGGACCACTGTAGACAACTGTTTCGAGAGGGTTTCAACAGTGGGAAAGGTTTTCATTAAGAATGGTGTTTGATGACTCTTGCAGCACATATTTGTGTGTATATATCTGTGTATATACACAGAAACTTTGAAAGAACATGCTTAGCCAGGAGGCTAGAAGTCTGCCTCCCTGCCTCCTGGACCTCAGAGGATGAGGAACCCCCTTTGGAGCCGATCCCTGCTTGGGATGAATGTAAGTGGGTTTTATGTTATCTGAATCTATGAAGTTCCCTTTTACATTGTCCAGATGTTGTAACCCGTGTATGTCATTTACATGGACATGACCGGTGTCTGGGGGGATTTTCACATTCTGTGAACTGTCCGCCCCAAATATTTGTCTCTGGTAGAGTCCTTAAAACCAGAGTTGAGAAAACTTCTGCCTTCCTGAAAGCTTGCTTAAAGGACTCTAAATAAAGTTTCAAGACTGCTCCTCCACTTAGCTAACAGGGATTAACACAGGGATTTTATGGAAGCACAGCCACGGCCAGGTGACAGCACAGACAGCAGCACAGTCAGGGAGAGAGCCCCAGGGCCCTGAGTGAGTGTGCACCACAACAGAACGTGGAGCCAAAGACTAATCCGTCATACCTAGGCACAGATACAAACTCATGTATTTCAAGATAATTGACTTGACTCCTCAGTCATTTTGACTGGAAAGAATCAGCTGTCACAACAAACTTGACTAAGAAGACTGAAGATTAAACACTCAGCTGATGTGAAATTAAAAAGTCCTCTCATGCTGACAAATACATCGCCTTCTCATAATGAAGACTGCACGATGGTTAAAACCTCTCTGCTGAACAAGCTGCCAGCAAGAAAATCCAAAGAAGTATTTATTTTTCAGCTCCACAGGCATATAAACAGTACACTCAACAAACACCTGCTTGCCAGCAAGCCAGGCAGCCTTTGGCAGCAAACCTGGATCTTCCTTCCCCCAACACTTGGACCTGATGATTCTTCCATGTCTTAGCAGCTTATCTAATCACAGCAAAACACGGTCACATGAGAAGGAAAGCATACCTTATTTAAACACATTGAAATCAAACCCCAACTTGCAGATTTAATGTTTAGGCTACAAACTAAGTAAATGAAGCTTCCTCATGTATTCCAGCTGCATGTAGGAGTGCTTAAAGATGTACATGTATAATTAGATTTAATTATCTAAGGGGGCTGGAGGGGGAAGAGTGGAAGGGAGAGAGAAAGGGGAGCAGGGGCTAAATAATGGATACAGAGTTGTCTCTAAGTTGTCATAATCATCACCTAGCTTGGGCATCAGCACAAAGTGGTCTTAAAAACAATCATTTGCTCATGTTAGTGGCTGTCAAAGCTCCATCTAATCCATTCATTAACAAAATACCAGGTTAGCAAGCTGTCGCAGCCAGAAGATAATTAGTTTTCATTGTGGGGTGGCACATTCTGTATCACATTGATACAACAAATAACTCCATAAGCTGCTATAATTTATTTGCTCCTGAGCCTTTTTTTCCTCCCATTAGTTCTACACGCACAAACTATAAATACAGAGAGTCCTTTGACCAATCTCAGAAATCTTAGGCAGCATGGATAGCTATTATACAAGGAGTTCATGGGTGACTTACCTTTCGGTCATTTAAAGAAAGGCTGATAGAAGAGCTGAAAGCAGACCATGCCAAAAGGCATCCTCATTAGGTCTCATCTCCATCACCTACATGTACTGAGTAAGGCGCTGCTGTGGCCCAGCACACAACACAAGGACTGTGCGGGAAAAGGATTGCTGCTGTTTCAACATCCCTTCATTAGGTCTGTCTTCTTGCCTTAACAAGGAAGTACCCATCCAGGATGGGTTTGGCTGGGCTAAAGTCAGGATAGCCCAATTCTTTTTCTGCAAAGTACTTTAAAAAGAAGCACTTCAAAAAGGAAATTGTAAGATGAGGACTGTAGAAAACAACGTTACATTTCTGTTCATGTGAAAATGAGCAGGTTTCTGGGAGGCTCTACAGCACGTCACTCCAGGCAGTTCCACTGTAGCTAGGTAAAGGTATTTTTATTCCTTCTATCAAAGACATGATCTTTATTCTAATCCTAGGGAACTGTGTATCAGCACTATCTTCTGCAGTGAGTTCATGGGTTAATTACATGGTGCTTTAAAGACCTTATGTACAATGCCTTTTGATTTTCTTGCTTCTCCCTTGACTTGTGAGCACAGGGAAGATTTTCATTGGCACTACCCCTCTCCCCTGGTACCACACTTTATCACATGATTTTTAATTCATGCGCTTAAACTACTAGAGATCTCATCTGTTCTCACAAGGGAATATTCAGCTTTCTTGCTGCTCTTCTCTGTACTTCTGCGAGCTCCTCTTGCTGAGTGCTCAGCAAACACAGAAGATTATACAAACCAGGTGGGAGGAACCAGTCTTCAAATAATAGCGTACTTCTAATAAATGCAAGCCTTTCTTAATGAAGCCTTACAGATGTTTGCAAACAGTATTTCACACTGATATGTAAATAAAACCACTTGGCAGAAATCTTAACAAAAGGTCATCAAAATACCCAAAAAAATTCTTTCACTACTTAACATATGGTTTTGCCGAGTTTCATTTACCATTGTGCTGCCTTGTTGCTTGGCTCCATAAGATATTATTAATGGGCACTACTCCTTCTTTCTTTTCTGTCTTTAACAGGACTCATTATTTGCATATCTCCCCCCAGACTGTCCAGCTTAACCTGTGATTTCCCTTCTGAATTCAAAATGTTCAAGAGGGTCTGACATCGTACTATCAGAAAGGAATGGGAACTGTTTTGCAGCATAACAAGCAACAACATCACTTTTTCTGGAAAAAGCAATAAACAACACACTTCAGTGAAACTACTTCTGAGAAAGGAGGTACCACTGCACGTATTTGAAACACAGGAGGCCTAAAAGCAATTGTTTGGATATGGATCTTCTTTATTCAATGCTATTCACCAAACAGTATTTTGAATCCTGCTACAATGCATTGCTTGTTCTTTTCTTCTTGCCACTGCTCCATCTGATCAATTCCACTTGAAAAGCAAAAACAACTTAAAGAACATGTTGGGTGAGCACACAGTGAAGATACAGTTATCTTTTCCATGGGTAATAAAAAGTGTGAGACTTGCTGCTTGCAAGTACTTCAAAGAAAGGTGGTCAGTAACCAGTGTGAGAAGAAATGATGCAGGAGAAAAAACACTCATCATCTACAAGACTGTAAGGTAAGTAGAATTTATGCATGCAGTTTTTTAATGGGCCCCTATCCAAGGGTGAGCACCACAGAAATAAGCAAACAGAGCTGAAGACTCAGCAAAAGAACAAGGCATTTAGAAGAAAGTGATGTTTACCGGTAGGAAGTCATTCCTCTAATGAAAATTTAACAAGCACTAGACTAGGCAGCAAAAAAAAAAAAAAAAAAAATTACAGTTTTCCTAAATGAAAATAGCAATCAAAGTTTTTGATTGCCTATCAGCTTTGAAATGCTAATCATTATGGTAACTGTGTTGGTGAAGGTAAGGAATTACTTAAAGTGTGTTATTTTCTTTTTTAGTTTTGGGGTTTTTTTGGTTTTTTTTTTTTGGTTTTTTTTTTTAATCACTGCTTCTCTGCAGCTGCACATGCTCAAGGAAACAAAACTGCACGGTTAATTACCCCTATGGAAGCAATCCAAACCTTCACAAAATAAAAGCTCCTTCCACCTTAAAGATCAAGGTTTTAAATTAGGAAAGTACTTAAGTCTCCAGCTGATAAAGATGTTTGACCTGCTGGGCAAAGGTAATCCCCAGGGACTTAATTCAGGACTCTCACAGCACACAATGCAGGGGGGATCCCCAGTACAGCAATTTGAAACAGTAAGATGCTACTTAGAGCAACAAGAAAAACAAGCACTGCAATTTTACAAGTATTAATAAAAAATAACAGAAGCTTCTCGCCTTTTCCCTAAGAACTCATCACTCCTTTTCCTTCAGAACCCTTTTCCAAACACTGGCAGAGGTGTCCAAGTCAGCCCCCGGTCAAGCCCATGTCAGGAAAGGAAACAGGTTTTCCTGTTCTTGATCAGATTTTGACTTCAGTTACAAATACAGTTCAAGCAGGACTAGAAGAAAACTTCTGAGACTGCTGTCAGGCTCATGGTAAGACCAACGACAGACTGAAAAGAAAGAGGAGTTATGTTCAGTTAAGACAAACCTGGCATTGGCAATCCTGCACTGCGTGAAAAGGCCATTGCGATTGCAAAGCTCAACCACAGAAAAGCAAAGTGGTAAGGAAATGAAATTTAATGAAATCAGCTAATTCCCCGTTTCCATCAACCAGTAAGTCACTTGGATCAATTCACATCTTCCTTAATGCCTAAACCTCAACTTCCTATGAAAAAATAAGCAGAGAAAATTACACTGCACTTAGAAGTAAAGGAGATTTTGATTATATCATTTATCATCAGAGGGCGAGTGTTCTTATATGAGAGAGATATACTAACATGCCACAGCACTTTAATATAAGCCTCCATTTCCCCTCAAAGCCAAGCAAACTCTTGGATGCCTCATTGAACATAATGAAATAGCAATGAAAAAATGCAAAAGAACATAAAGCAAAATGCACAAGGTGTGTATTTTCCTTCATTGCTCCTTTTGATCACACCACAAAATACTAATCAGCCACATAGACCTACTACTGTAGCACCTAGCTAGTAAACAGCTTGTACTTACAAGCAGGATTATCTGCAAAGAACACAACTAAGAGCTCAAATGGACAGTGACAGCAGCTCAGCTAACGCTGGATAATGAATTAACCTATGGTAACTCAGTCTGGGCCAAGACAGGGTTTCAGAATCTAAGAGCTCACAATTTAATCAAATAGTGTAGCGTTCTACTCATAGGGAATATTATTCCAAGGATGTAGCATACAGCAAGATGCACACAAGTATTTCAGACCTCGGAATCCTACATGTCCCCCAAATGTTTGCCACAATTTCAGCTAGTGACACATACAAAATTAAAATAGACATCCAATAGCAGAATGGGGGAGCAAAATTAACACTGGAAATATTTTCTCTAATGAACAGCATATAAAGAAATACTGGATGTAGGAGAAAAAGCAACTCCCTTAATGTTTGTTTTCTTCAAACAGCAAAGGAATAATAGCACTGGGGGAAGTGTACAAAGCAGGAGTGGGCCACAAGGTGAGATCTGGGATCTAATTTTTTGTTTTCACATCCTTCCTATCTCCATGTGTGTGTAAATAAAACTGCAATATAAACTCAGAAAATTCTTATATGAAGAACTTAAAAATACAAAATAAACAAGCAAACAAAACCCCAAAGCAATGGATGACTTCATTTCGGGGAGCATGGGCTAGCTGTTCTGCTAGAAACCAAGCGAATGCCCCACTGCAGCTCTGTGTAACAGAGAAAGGGTCAGGAAAGACAAATCAAGCAATAGCCCACTCTTTACTCCAGTATTCTTACGGCTGTTGGCATGAAGGCACTTTCCTGTCTGAACCCTACCTAGCATCCAGAACTACAGAGGGTGACAGATATGTGAAACTGCCATGACAAACACTGTAAGACACATCAGATACATGAAAGTTCCTAGAAAATTATTTTCTCCTCCCATCCCAGGATTTCAGTGTTTGTTCTTTTTCTGTCAGCACAAGTAAGCATGTTCATTTTTCTGCTCCTGAGGCTGACACAAGAGAGCCTTTAAGAAGCCAGGTAGCTGTGACACATGGAAGTTCTGACCACCATGAGGTACTGGTGGCTTGTTTCCCACACTCACCTGGGACTATCACCACTAAACAACAGTTTGGGGCACATCACCATTGACTTTTGCTTCAACCTACAGTAAAATGACAATCCCTGCAAGCAGCTGCCATGAAAGTGGACTGATACAGCAGAATTTAGCTTTGATACATTACTTAAGCCTGCAGTATCCAGTAAGAGGCAAAAAACTGACTGCTGAATGCTTTTCAGGCTCACTGTAGCAGCTTATAATGAAAAAATATTGCAAAGTGAGTCCTGAAAACCTTATAGGATACACTGCTTTTATAGTTTAATAGGGGCTTCCACATCCTTCTACTTAAGTATAAAGTACCACTTTAAATACCAAGGTTAGTATAATTTCTGATTGTCCTCATGTGTCTGAGCAAAATGATGGGACATTATATACTCAGGGGCAGTTACAGCTGCCTCTTGACAGCAGAACTCCCAACTGAGAGCATTTTGGCCTCTCGGTGGAAAAAAGAAATGCACACAATATTTATTTGCAATAGATACATACACACTATATAAACTGATTTATCCTTGTAACTGACCTAGGCTCAGTATAACTGGAAACTTTTGCCATGTCTTCAGACAGATCCTTTTCATCCTCTGATGGGTTTCTACACTTAGGAAAATAATTGTATACCCTGGAAGTCGACATAACTTGCATGCTAAATAAACACCTTTAGAGGAAATAGCAGCACCTACCACTGCTTAGGCAGCTGAACAGGAACAATGCCAACAGCAGATCGCATATCCACGCGCATGCCTGCACGCACATGGATGTGAGCTGGAAACAACAAGGCCTGCATGGTTTTGGCAAAAGGTTTTTGCTCAGCCCACTCTGCAGTGCTGATCCATGTACCTTTAAACAGCTTTGGATCTAAGTGGAAAAAATGGCACAAGAATTAAATTCTGTGATTTCTGCACAGGAAGCACACATGGCTTATGCAGCCACCAACTTTCCCATTGGAGAGAGAGAAAGTGAGCAGAAAGATTAAAGGAGTTTAAAGGAATTCCTTGAATTAAGATAACACAGACCAAACTTACTCTCAACTACATCAACAGCAGAAACCAAGAAAAAAAACTACTGCAACTAGTTTTTACCAACTTCACCTACCAGATTTGGAAGCCACTTTCAAAGCCCAATGCAAACAAAAAGAAGCACATCTGTTGTTGTCAATACATGGCTCCCAAAATACCTGCTACAGTTTTTCAACCTACCTGCATGATCTCTAGGCAATTTTAATCACATACAGCTGTTCGTGCAACTTTAATGGTGTTTTTCTCCCTGAAACATTCATCCCCCCTAGAACATTAATATTTCTTGGTTAAGAGTCCCATATTATAAATCATTTCGTGAGATACAGTCTATTAAAGTGGAGAGTCTATGCAGAAGTTTTTGCTAAGCGACTCATGCACACAGAAACATGGAGGAAACGTTACCCTGCATACACAAGCATTCAAATGTCTGAAGTAAACACATTAGAAGGGAACAAATCACATTGGTGCATACTTGTGTGGGTGGAACTGGGATTAATCTGAAAAGATTTCTTGTTCATTTGATTATTACTTTTTAATGTACACTCAATTTTTTTAACAAATGAAATACTGTTTCAATCTTATCAACTAGAATTTACAATCATTTTATGGTACCTACATTTTACATCTAGAAGAGACCACCACGACCACCTGATATGATCCCCTCCTTAAAATGTAGACTGAAGCAACCACTCTGGCTTTAAAACTTCTGGATCTCATTTGCTATATATAAATTAGCTGCCAAAGCATGACTGAAAAACGTATTTAAAGTGACAATAGAAAGAGGAAGAGAGGACAATCGAAGGCACTGATTACTTGAATTTTACAGCAGTGACACTCCTGAAGTCTGCTATAGTCCTGCCTTGGCTTCTATCTGGACAGCAGCATGATGATACTTCCTTCATTGCTGAGATTAAGGCATTTATGACCAAGGTCATATCATATTTTATTCAAACACACTGCAGAAGGACATGAAATTTTACAGGTCAGATTCTCCATGGTACCTGAGCTAAGCTTGGGCTGCAAGGAAGAGCGAACAGCCAGCTCACGTGAGAGCTGCCAAGGTGCAGCTTCCCTTTATCAGCCCAGAATAAACATCTTCATCGTTCTTATGGCCAGACAAGCCTATCAGCCCAACGTAGCCTCTCTTCACCTGGACCTTAGAGGGATGACGGGGGCAACAGTACTGCATCAACCAGCACCATTTTTTAACAGATTTGAGTCCCAAGGTGAGACAAAGTCCTGTTGTATGAACAGTAGCAAAAGGGAACAGCAGCCCTGCCAGCCATGACCAGGGTTTTGCTCCCTTGAGAGCTCCCTCTCACAGATGGAGGTCCCCACTTGCCATTCAGCAGCACTCTCAGGCCACCTCGGGCCTAAACCCTGTAACTGTATGCAAAGGTACTAAAGCAAGTGTCAGCGAGTCAACCTCACAGCACAGAGATACAAAACCATCACCACTCACGCTCCCCGGCTACAGCACATCAGGCCTGCACTTCACAAGCAGCAATCATTTCAACCAAATGATGCATCTATTTCAACCATAACTATGAATACAAATATCAAATAAGGTCCTGACTCATTCCACCCAAGGCACCTGAAATGACTGCAATCAGAGTAAAGTCTCCCTATTGCACAGCCAGTAAGAATACACATCTCCTGCAAATACAGTCCTGAGAACACACTTGATCCTCCGGGCCTCAGTGTTTTTATTTTTGACTGCACAGCTATGAGCCTTTGCCAAAAGGAGAAGCTCAGCTCTCCCTGCTGTAGACAAAGAAACAACACTGACACACAGATAGATAAATGCTAGGAAGACAACAGGATCCGCTTCATTTTATCTGGGGCAATCTTTCAGCCATATAATGAAATAAAAATCTCTTGGGGACCTTAGATCAAAATGTTTTTTGGTCTAGCAACCACAACTCCCCCTCAGGCTCCACGTGGGTTACAGGTTTAATCTCATCTTCCTGCAAAGGCACCGGCAGGAGTGGAGCCACCCTTGACTCCATCGGCTGCTCCATGGCTGCAGGCTTCAGGTAAAACAGACAGACTTCAGCTGTGAATGCCTATCAGGGCTCTAATGCTGGGAATAGAAGTGGAACACACAACCAAGGTAATTTAATCTAGAGCAAGATAATTCACTACCAGTATTACCCCCCACCCCCTTCCACAGCCCCAAATGCATCAGTGACAAGTACCCCACCTTTTCTCAATGCAAGGGCAATCTTATGCCCATTATCTCCACCCTTAACTCTGCACAAACTGTAGAATTGTCTGTAGCTGAATCTGAGGTTATTGATATCACTGTGAACCGGGATGGCTTCTGCAAAAGTAACCACAATGCTAATGTTGTAAAGCAGGATGGAGGTCTGAACTGGGCACCTGTTAGTTAAAGCAACTTTCTAAAGTCAGATTTAACTTTCTGGATGTTTTTTCTTGTGGCTGGTGCTGATGTTTACCAAAAGCATGGAGCTCAACATGTCAATCCACATGAGAAGGAAGCCTCTCCTCCATCCCCCTCTGTCCTCACCTTGCTTCCTTTTAGGGCATTTATAAGAGATAAACACAAAACAGCTCCCTCAGTTGCAGTGACTTGAGACATAAAAAGCAGGAAATTTCCCCTAACCCCAAGATCTTCTCAGTGAGGTGTTATCTTTTGTCCCTTCTATATGCTACTTTTCAGAGCAAATGTTCTTTTAAAGCACCTCGCTGTCCCTGCCCACAAAGGAGAAAATAATATCTTCAGCTATGCAAGTATCCAGGCTTCTTTTAGAAAGTCAGGATGTGATATAGAAGATTATTAAATACTACACATACAACTATTCTTTAATTCCACAAGTCTTCCATTTACCACTTCTTACATTCAAAGCAAGTCTGTACCTACACATGCACAGTTGTGTAAGCCCTATGTGCAGTTACACATCCGCCCCTCCTCAAAAGGGTTGCCAGCAATTTTGTGAAAATAGGTCTGAGAGGTCAACTACATACCCTCCGTCCCACAGGAGATAAGGTGCAGTGTCTCACACCTGTCAAGACAGTGAATTCATTAATTTCTAATAATCACAGGCTCTCACTAGATCTCCTCCATACTTCTTAATCGGGCATTTGTGTGTGTTTTTACCAGTGAGAGAGGTAGTCGCTCAGCTCTCATTGTTGGGTCACTGCCAGCAATCTGCAGACCAGGTAACTTGGGAAGGTGTTGTATGTTAAGAAGTGTCAGGAAAGGGAGAGAAATCAGTTTGATTGTGTGCATTTTTAACACACAAATGCTAGTAAATGTAGAGTGTTGGTACCCAAGGTGCAGGAGATATTGTCCTGCCAGTTTTGAAGGATTTATCCCCCCTGGACGGCACTTATTTTGACCTCTGTCCATGGAAAAAATTGCCAACACTTTGGGAAGAGTTTGAATCTAGAAAGGTTTGAACCAGATGATAGAATAGTTTGTAGCGGTGTCACAAGGTGAAGAATTTAGAGGTTTTGGGGTTGTTTATGTAGTAAATAGATAAAAGCTAAAAATGCCAAGATGGAGGACAGTTGTTGTTCTCCAGGGCTTCTTCTTCTTCTTCTATACCTCCGTGTCTTGCGGCAGAAGTGATTTGGAATGATTGGATGAAAAATTCCACAGTTCCTGTCCACGCAGGAGCTGGGTTTGTTGGGCATTGGCAGAAAAGTGAAAATATGTTTCGTTTCAAACTTCTATTGGGTCATTTACCTTTAAAAGGGCCAAGAATTTGCGATAAGCTCTCTTTCTGCGCGCATCTTTTGAACTCTCTGCAGGGTGCTGTGTCCAGCACTCTGTTTCTCTGATAACGCTAATTAAAACAACTATCTGAAGCAACCAACAAGAGGCCTCCTCTCGTCTTTTCAACTTTCTGGCCAGGACTCTCGGGTCTCCCTGTGTGGGAGTCCCGCAGTAGAGAACCCAAACTTCACCTCCCACCCCTTCCTGCTCTCCTGCAGATCATGACAGCAGTTACCTCACTTGTATGCTTTCTGTGGCTCCAACTTTCCCATCGTTCAGGTTATATGGCTGAGCTCCCTGCACATCTCCCAAAGCTCTTTTGTGTCACTAACATGATGTCATTGATGTCATCGCTGTAACAATCAACCCTGAAGCACAACACGATGATTGTTTCTCCAACTCACATTCACAGCACATTTGTTCCAGCAGGCTTGAAAATGAGAGGATGAGGCAGGCTAGGTTTTCCTGCTCAGTAGGTTTTTGCTCCAATCTAATTAAAAACATTCAGCAATTCACTGAAGTTCCTAGAGAACTGCACGTGAACCACACTTTAAAATAAGCTCTAAGTCCTTTTTTTTTAAATGCACTCCCCAGATGGAGAGGTTTCCTCAGAAGTTTCTTTGTGATATTACACTGAAGCTGCTGAACCAGAGAAGTTGAGTTGCTTCTGAGCTATCTTGGTTTTGTTGTTATTGCTAATGGTTTTCTTCTTCATCTAAAAGCTAACAAGGAAAGCCACTGTTGGTTCTCTGACATGCAGAGAAGTGACAGTACAGCTCACTAGAAACAGGTAGCTGTGGTCACCTTGGTCTGAAACTGGGTCAGAGATGCCAGCTCATGCTTATATGGGAGAAATATGCAAGTAATATGCGGGATTCAGAGGCTGAGGACAAGACCATCCTTTTCTTGCTGGCAGAACTCAAGCAATATAGCTTTAGCAGCTCTGAGAAAAGGCAGCTCCCTCACAACAAAAGGTATGTTTCATGTACAATTTTTGGTAACTTTTCCTCATTTCTGGAAAAAGTGTCAAGGAATCTATGTGAGCAGCCTGTCAGAGACTGAAATATTATAGTTTATGACTTAAACATTTTCATGAAGGACTTTTATAACTGTATTACAAAAGCAGCAGAGAAGACCAACACATCCTGAATGGGGCCGTGAGAGGCCCTGGACCGCTCACTGATGAAGATAAGATAAAGTAGCAACTCAGCGCTGGGGACATTTCACAAAGCACAAGCTTAACACCTCCAAGGTGGAGACCACAGCCCCAGGGCTACCAGCTGCCAGGCTCGAACAGAGCCTCGCACCAAAGGGTGGGGGGAGGAGAGGCTTTGGGTGTCTTGGAAAAGCCTCTGGTCAGAGGTGCAGTGACTGCCCATCCTCCACTGTGCAGAGGAGGCCAGCTGAGGGGCCCTCACCTGGGGTGGAGGAAATGTTATCCACAGCAGAAGGGGGTGACATGGCCCATCAGATGGGACCCCCTTAAAGGGGTCCCCAGACCCTGCACCAGAGCACCAGAGATGATGCAACACACCCTCAGTGTTTCAAGGGACAGTGTCAAGCTAGCCCCTGCAGGGGGGACACTGGGTGTTCCCACATAGCCCAAAGCGTGTATTAATCCACGGGATTCTGTAGTCTTTGGCGTGTGGCAGTGTGTGGTGGTGTGGCGTGTGGTGGCACGGCCACGGCGGCAATGGGGGACCCTCACCGCCAGCAGACCAGATGGAGGGGAGCAACAAGACATCATCGGGACCCTTGGATGGGTGATATGCTTCCACCTAACCCCTGTCACCTCTCCCTGTCCCCCCCACCCCCCCAC
>VZRS01003143.1:13076-23098 GCA_013398055.1 Ifrita kowaldi | reverse complement strand
ACAGCAGAAGGGGGTGACATGGCCCATCAGATGGGACCCCCTTAAAGGGGTCCCCAGACCCTGCACCAGAGCACCAGAGATGATGCAACACACCCTCAGTGTTTCAGGGACACAGTGTCAAGCTAGCCCCTGCAGGGGGGACACTGGGTGTTCCCACATANTAATTTTCTTTGCTCTTCTGGGTTTAAACTGGATCATAACACAGCCAAGCCAAGCCCTCAACTGCTACACTACCTTAAGCCAAAAGAGAGCCATCACCAGGAGATTGCCACTGCTGTGCTTTATGTTGCTGCTTGTGGGAGAATGTGTGCTGATGGAAAGTCCATCCAGCTCCCAACACAGTTAAGATAACTGGACAAAATCAGTGGGAAAGACTACAGCGTCTTGATGTATTCTGCTTGTAACTCCATCCCTGATACCGAAAACAGACCTTTTGCCAGCTCAAGTCACTTCGACCTGGGGAACTGCAGCAGAGCATGCCACACACAACATCAGCAACATTCTTGCCATCAAACAAGTGCTAAAGGATCCTTTGGACTAGGTAGCTATGACATCACCAGCTTCCAGATTCAGACTTTCTCAGGAACTGTCCCTAAATGCCTCAAAAATGCCTGTCCTCATCTCCAGAAACAAGAGTGCCCTTAAGCTGTACAGCCAAGAACAAATTCCTTCAGGCTTGTAACAACCAATTAAGGGATGTGAAGCAATTACTTTTATATCCTTACAAATGAAACTCCTCCAATGCAATTAACAATCCCTTATCATCAACTGTTGAATTTGTGGAAACCATATGCTGTACACGCACTCCTCCCCCAACTTTTCCACAATTTTAATCAGTTTGTTTTAGCTAATGTAATGAAACCTACCTATTCAAGAGAAATAATAGATGTCTGCACATTGTCTGAGTATTTTTAAATGTCCTTTTTAATTTTAAATATAATTTCATTTGAGATTTTGCAGCTTTCATTTCTATTAATAAATTATCACTTCTTCTTTATAAGTGATGAGCTAGTATGTCATGTAATTTTTTTCCTCTAAATAGACTAAGACTTTGATCTAATGCAAGCCCTTGCTGGGAGTAGAGAGACTTTCTGTCTAATTTAGTTATGAAAAATATTCAATTAAACTTCGGAGTTTAATTCATTTAGTTATGAAAATTAGATGAGCTCAATAAGGTACATTTGATTTGCCTTAAGGAAAAAAAACCAAACCAAAAAAAAGGAGAAGAATATCTGAAAGGGAAACAAATATGAATGGAGAACAAAAGTAGCTTTTCCTGCTCATGTTGAAAAGTGGATAACATGAAGAGTCTGAGTTCCATTTTGTGTGCCTATATAAAACACAGCCACAATGAGTTCATGCAAATTTTATATCCAAGAGGTACATGAACAGGTGGTATTAACATCTTAATTGTCTCCTGGGAAACAAAAATCCCCGCAGATCACAACTGAGTCCATCCCACTCAAGGGAGATCTGTTCCCTCACAACAGGATTACACCATCCACACACAACTCTTCTCCATCTCCGTTCGAGGAAAAAGAAAAATATCTAAATTATTTTTCAAAAGCAGAACAGAACAACATGGATCTCTCCAACAGAGGCCTCCTGCTAGTTTTGCAGCCATCACTCACCATTTTTGCAGATGGGACAGCACTGGTCGGGCTCATAGACCGGATCCACACACTCGGTCTGGGGACAGGCTGAGACCGTGCACAGCACTTCACCGTTGGCTTCACAACGACACCTTTCACACGGAGAAACCTGAAACACAAACCCAGTCATCCTTTAACTCCTTCACTTAATGCACTCCTGGAGTGTGCCCACCTTCTCATCTGCAATGTTCTTTCCTTCACATCTTTTTCCTCCCCATTCTAAAAAAAAATCGGTTTTGTAGCCTAAATAACGCAGAGAGCAAGACTGAGCTCCTGCAAAATTACAGAACTACAGTAGGAAAGAAAACCCAAAACAAAGCAGGTTCTTCTCTGTATCTACGCACCAAATGGGAAAGTCAGAGGGATGTTGAAAACAAGAACAGTGAAGACTTTTAATACAAATAAAACAATAATTACCTTATTGAATCTTTAATGAACTTCCTGAAAATTAAGTTCATAATCTAGTTTAGTTCTATTAGAGGTTCAAAATATACTTCAGAGAAAAATACTGGATTTTAAGAAGAAAAGTTTTGCTAAATGAAGTTAGAAGCTTCTTTTAATGGAAAACCTCACCGTAATTTTTTCAGGTTTGAAAGTATTGTGGTAGAAGGAAGTTAAATTTTATTGAAAATTACATTTTTCAAAGAGAAGTCAGGAAAAAACCACATTCTTTTGAATTCAGGTGTTTCCCATAGGTTAACTGTATTTGGACCACTCTTCTAATACTTGTAACTTTCTGAAAGGAAGTTGAAATTCTAAGAAAGGGGTGAAGGAAAATACAGGCAATCCTTTACACCTAGAGAAATGTCGCTGGCTTTGAAGAAGTCTTACAGAATAGGAATACAATGAGATAGTTACTTGAAAGACCTACTTCCTAGAAATTAATTTCAAACAAAACAGTAGCAAGACTCTCTAGTAAAAAATGGACCCTGAAATGTCTGTGTTTGCCACATGTGCAATTCCAGCTGTACTCTTCAGCATTCCTGACCAGGTGCATCACATTGCACTGCTGACACCCTCACACCACACAAGATAGAGGGAAGCAAGGACATGAAAAGCAATAAATGCCATACTGTAAATCTCATTGCTGCACTCCAAAAAACTACATGGGTACCCATGCTCAGAACACAGGATGAAAATGCAGCTGAACATTATCATTAGTGATTCTCTAAATCTATCATCTGTACAGATTACTGGTTTACTTAAGGAGGAGGTTGTTCTTTTTATGGACCCTTTTTCATTCCAGATTCCAGCTGATGCAGATAACCTCCTCCTTGCATTTCTCCAATAACAGCAGAAAAAAATAAAACCTAAAAAGGAAAATAATTATTCACTATGAAGAATCACCCAGATGTCTAACTTGGAGATCATCTGCTTCTTCTCCCTATTTTTTAGGCAGCCTATCACATTTTTTCCTCAAATCCATTCTCTTCTTACTTGCCTCTCACATCCTTCTCACTTCCAAAGTTCAAACATGCTGATGCTTGCACAGCATCATCTCCAATGATGCTCATTCATGCTTTGCTACTTCCCTTCCCACCTGCCAAGGCTGTTATTTGCTTATGCACTCACATATCTTTCACGTCCTCCCCTCTGCTCAGAAAGCCTAAATAGGGTCTCTTGCTGTGTTGCTTTCTGCTTTTATTACTATTATTTATTTCAGGTTTCCTTTGCTAGCTACTCACTTTGTGTTTTCTCTTTGCTTTACACTCTACCAAGGATAACACCATGGTGTACGTTTATAAAATCCTACACAGAGACTGACAGCCCAGTGCAGCAGATCTTTGTTACAGACTTTGGGACAACTTTGTCCTGTAATTGGTTTTAAACTGCCATGTTCACTTCCAGAGCTGGAGTGTCAGCAGATGAGGAGGTTTCTGATCTAGTGCCCAGAGTTGAAAGGCTCAGGTATTTTAAGTAATCACTTGAACCACATGTGAAGTTTTGAGTGTCAGCAAACCTGAGCTCCTAAGTATTGAGTCAATAATAAGAATCCTTCCTTCTAGAGTTACATCCAGAAACAATACTTACTAAATTATAAAAACATGGTTTTTAAGGAGGACTGACTTTTCTTTATATTATTTTTAAGTAATCCTACTTGATCAAAGATACCAGAACTCAGTTCCAAGGATCAGGATCAACAAGCCAAACCTACAGCTTTCAATCGATTTTAACACTTTTTGCCATGACTTGGAAAAGATGCAAATTTGCCAACCATCAAAGTTCAATGAGACCAGTAGCTACGACAACAGATATTCCTTAGCCCAGGACACTGCTTAGTAGCTGTGTCACTCAATACTGGAAGTGGTGTAAAAACTAAAGTATCTGATGACAATCAGGAAACAAGGCAGCACACAGATGTTATTCCTAAAATCTCTCCTGTGTAAAATTTAAGCATGTTCTAATTAAATAGGTTTGCTCGATTTCCAAATTTGACAAAGGCTGAAATTGTCAGAAAAATAAGTCACTTAACGAAGCACTGAAAATACTATTGATTGAGAAACAAAGCTGATCTAATTCTTACCTAATAATGATGATTCATAATACACATTTCTGTCCCATACAGCACATACACCTGAAGACTACATCTTTCATTAACAGAGTGCACTGTTAATGTGATACTGCCATAATGAAGACACTTCTAGTGTCATAGATCATGGGATTTCAGGGGAATACTTACAGCACACCCTTGGTAAGTACTGCCATCTGCACAACCCACCAATCTGAGTAACGGCAGCAGTGATAATGAAGGTCTCCATGAGCTTATTTCTAGAGAGCTCTTCTCAGGTGTGTAAGTAAACCACAGTGGCTGCTAAAATGGTATCAGTGTCAGCCATTATCTGTTCATCTTTGGACTAAACAGCGCATTGCATTTTTATAGATGATCAGGATATAGCAGGAACTGTAGAAAACCCCCACTTTCTGCACCTTCATGGCGGCTCAATACTTGGGAGACATAATCATCAGTAGAGAGAGAGAGACAGTAAGACAGTGTGTGTATGTAACAGCAGCTAAATAAATCAGAATGAAAAGACACATTTGGTCCTTCATTCCCCCTCTCTACTCATGCAATGCAAGCACCCTCCCTGCTGCACAGTTCCTAGTGGCAGTCAAGGCAAGGAGCATCCCACTTGTTCCTGTGGGGAACGACCAGCCCAGCAGCACTCACACTCAGCACTTCTGACATAACTGGGCCGGACTGGAACTAATACCACCTATCAACCTCTCTCTGAAGACTAATGATACCACGTCTCCATGGTCTACAGATGAAGCTGTTAACTCTATAGCAGCAGCAGCTCTGCCTACGAAAAAACTGCAGGAAGGCGGCAAGAGGCAACAGAAGTCTTGTGTATTCACCAGGCAGCCATAAAACCTGTAGAGAATAGAGTGCAGATGGCAAAAAAAACCCTACTTCTTTAGAATTGTCTAAAGGGAAGTTTATGAGCAGAGGTATAAATGAAGTTGCAGACATTGTAAAAGAGCAAATGCACTATGGTATAAACTGCTAAGTTTTCCACTAGTGGGGTGTG
Organism: Ifrita kowaldi; assembly: GCA_013398055.1. NCBI lineage: Eukaryota > Metazoa > Chordata > Aves > Passeriformes > Cinclosomatidae > Ifrita > Ifrita kowaldi. The sequence continues at coordinate 17,916 of VZRS01003143.1, read as the reverse complement.
AAGAAAGCTGTAGCTTAGTAGGCTTATCCAGCAGCTTAGTGTAAATTGTCATAATTAGGAAGTGACAAATCATTTGTAGTCCCAAGTAATTTGAGCTCTCCCCTACTCCCTTCCACATGTCAAACTTTAATTACAAAATAAAAAGACATCTAAACCAAACCAACAAAAAAGCTGAATTAAAAAATATATACAGCCTACGATTGGTTCCTTGAGCCCTGAAAACACCTAAATTAAAAAACAAAACCCCAAAACTTCCTTGCTTTTGCACTGGAATTTTTACTAATATTTTCTTGCCACTTACACAACTCAGGAGAACATGAATGGGGTTACGCTGACAATAATAAACATATCAGCCATGCTTTTACTCCTCTCTTCCTTCAAAATACCACAGATCTTTCAAAACTCATTTGGGCTTGCTGACTTCCAGATTTCCAAGTAACTTACCCACAAAAAACCCCAATTTGTGGTAGCAAGGACATTCTAAAAGACACAAAGCAACAACTTTCAAAAACATAGATCTTTTCCAAAACATTGCACTTCTGAAGATAATTTATGGTTCTTCTAAGACTTTATACGTCAGCCCTCATTTTCAAATTTTACTTGAAAGATTTGGACCACGTGCTTTAGAAATCTCCAGCTTCAGTGCAGAACTTTATCCCCATTGCGTTTCACCAAACAGAGATTTTGCTACCAGTTCCACTTATATGGATGTTGTGATCACACTGCTATTCTGCCTCACAATACCCACGGGGGACCAGATGGGTGTTCCATCAGGGTGCTGATGGAAACAGCTTTATGAGACCTTGTCCTTTCCCTACACCCAAGTTGTGTTTTGTGTTGACATCCATGTCCTTTTTGAAAACAGAAAAATGCATGCATACGTGCACACACAAGCAAAGCCTGAAGAACAGACTGCAAATCAAAGAAGAAACACATCAAACCTCAAATTCCCTGGCATATTCAGCTTCTGGCTTCAGTCAGGGCAATTATTTGCCATCCCAAGCCATACAGGAATTTTATATAAGCAGACTCACAAACTTGCACACATAATTGCACATCTATAGATAAATGTTTGTGCAAATAACGTCACTTAAATGTTATGAGGTCACCTTTTTCTTCCTTCAGTGATGGCTGGTACTCTTTGCCACAAATAGCAGGTGCAGACACAGAGAAAAATCACATCACATCACCTTGATCAAGAGACAGCATATTAGTAACCTCTCTAAGACCATCAACTTTAAACTCACAAAATTACCTTTGAAGCTGTGTGCAATTGCGCACATTTTGCAATTTCTTCCACTGAGCAGGAGCAGCCTGACTACATCTGCACCCTGTGTTGCCAGACAACTCCACTGATTGCAGTGGCCTGGGCAAACAGGTGCATTTACAGCTTGTGCTCACAATATTGAAACCAACACTGAAGCTCAACTGAGAAACAAGGTTCTCACATAGGGGAATAATCAGGCTGCAGTTCCACTGCCTAATTGTGTCAATAACTTTCCTTGCTTGTCCTGAGCAAACATCCCTTCTCATTTGTGCTTCCAAAGCTCAGTTAAACAAGGCTGTAAGGGAACCAAAGTTTCGTTAGAGGAAGATATGAAGACAAGGGCTGAAAGCTGAATGGGGTTGAAAAGAAAGCTGAAAGCTAAAATCTTCTCAGAAAATTTCTGTAAATGTCACTGTTCAACACTCCGTTTTTACCAAGGCTGCCAGCCATATTCAAATGTACCAGGGAACATTAAGGTTCTACGCTCACTACACATTTAACACTGTGTTCTAGGCTTGCTTTACAATCATTAACACAACACCACTACATAAAAAGGCTAGGAAATGGAATTCTGTAGAAGAGTGTGAATGAAGAGCAGGAAGAAGCCTTTAAAACTCCGACCTATGGAGGTGTGAAGAAGCTTCATCTTTTGGCCACCCCTCAAGAATTAAATTTGCTGGGAGGAAGCATCTCACAAGCCATCTCTGAAAAGGTCACACCAACTAGCTGCTGTTAGGGCAGCTGCTCCCTCTTAAGTAGAAAACTGCCACCCTGAAGTTCAATGCAGTCCTTGAGGGTGATGGAAAAAAGGAGGATGATACAATGTTTTCTGCCATACCTTGCAATTCACCAGTGCTCTGCACATTACTGCCTAAAAAGAGTAAAGGGCAAGACTGTTATTTATCATGGAGAAAGTAGTTCGGCTCAGTTATTTATTTTCCCTTAAACTGAAGAACATGGAAAGACATTATGAACCAAAGTCAAGTTTTCAGGAACATGCAAATACCACAGAGAGCAAATGTGGCAACTTACTTTCAGCCTTCACAAATACATTTTCTTTTTCTCCATCCTGAGAGGGGTTCAGCTTCCAGAACCTTGAACTGTATTTCATACTCTCCTCAATATACTCAGCATGAAACTCTCTGGTGTATTCAGAAATGGGTCTTGGACCATCCCTGTATCTACCAGTCTTTCACAAGCAACTTCACAAGTCATTCTTAGAGCCTGCTCAGCCACAATAAAATACTAAATGGAAAAAGACAAGGTAAACAACCAGAAAACTGGGCCCAACTCCAAAACTTTTGAGTGCACTGTAACACCTTGCATTTTCAATGATAATGACTTTGAACAACAATGCTAAAAAGACCCTACTCTAAAAGGATTTCCCTGAACATAAAGCATTTCAAGTCCTTTCTTTAAGTATCACTGCAATCTAGACTGCAGACCATGCTGTTACTAAAAAGAAGGCCTACAGTCAGTCTCAGAAAGCAAACATTATGCAACCTTGGCAGCACCACTTAAATAGTTAAAAAGGAAAAAGAAACGACTGTTAAAAAGGAAGGGATCATCACAGAGTGGTTACTAGGAATAGAAGTCAGCCCACAAAACCCTGCTTGATCCCTGCAGGGCAGAAGTTTAACAGTTAATAGTTAAATAAGGAAACAAATGTACTGCTGAAAATTTTCATAAAAGCCATAACACCACCGAGTAGCATCCTTCCAAGTAGCATTTTTTACTGTAAATACCAAAGGAATTAATAAAGATCAGCACCCTCATTTAAAAATGTTAGAGTATCATAGAGCAAGAAAGGTCATGTTTAAGGGGAATATTTTACAGGACTGCAGAAGTAATATTATCACAAAAATGAAAAGAGGAGGGGGAGACCCAGAACACCCTCAGAGAAAGCATTTAAAGAACATAATACCACTTTAAACAAGAGAAGAATTCACAAAATGACTTTTGGCTTCAGTCCTTACCATGAACTCCTCTAGGGTCTGGTAGGTTTTCCCTCGGAACTCGCAGTAGTTCTTCCTCTCCTTGCACTGCGGGCAGCACTGCGTGGTGTCCACATGGATGCAGCGAGGGTGGAGCCTGGGGCACTCGGGCTGGATACATAGCGGGCCCTCCTCAGTGCAGAGGCAGGGGCAGGCAGAAGGGCCCGGCGCAAACTTCTCCCCGATGGCATAGACGAAGCCGCTCTCGTCCACGCAGCCTTTCCCACGGTAGTCCGGATAGGCGTACTCCTCCGGAGGCTCGGGAGTGACACTCGCAACAGATGCTGGGAGAGACGAATCTTCAGCCGCCTGAGGTTCCTCAGGAGCAGCATCCCTTTGCTCTTGCACTTGAATGCCCCCAGATTTACTGCTTGTCCCCTGGCTGTTCCAAGCCTGCTTTTGCTTAGTCCAAGACTCCTTGTTCGAGTAGTTCCTGTTTCCTTTGCTCTTCCAGTCCCTGCCACCCTCCTCCCTCCCGCTCCTGCCGATCTCATTCATTTTCCCTGGACCTGTCTGGCTGTCCCTTGCAGATGTGTGATCCCTCTTTTCCTGGCTCGCCTTTATCTCCTGTTTGTCTTGAGCCTTTGCCAGTTTTTGTACGGGTACCGTGGAGCTACAGAGGGCAACCATGAGGCAGCAGGTTACGAGAAGAGAACTAGAGAGAGCTCCAATTGCCATTGCAGTAGAGCTGGGCATCACCTACTGCATCCCACAGGGGACACTGCATTCACATCGGAGGGAAGCGCTTCATAGATCCACAGTCCCTAGGAAAAGAAGGATTAGGAATACTTCAGCTTCTGCACTTCTTCCCCCCAGCACCCCGCCTCGCCTCCACCGATGCAACATCTCAAACAATGTGCAACCTGCCTCGGTAGTTTATGCAAAAGGCAAACAGCCTGCTGCTGCATCCCTCCTCCTCCTCCCCCGCTCTGCCAAGTCTTATAAATAGCAGGGCTCTGGACACGGACCGGGCGTCTTCGGCTCCAAGAGAGCACCACGCAGAACTCCGGGGAGTCAGCATTTGCAAGGCAGGTGCAGGCAAAACCCGGAGCACTTAGGGGTTATTTTTAACTTTCAGATTACAACATGTGAAGAGGACGGACGCCCGATGAATTAAACGGAGCTCCCCAAAATCCAGCAGGGTCCGGAATAGAAATTACCCGGTTGAGTGCTATTCACTGTCTGCACACACCATGATTTTCATTAATCTCTTATTCAGTCTGAAGTACGCTACTTGGGGTTTTGTTTAAATACCTACCAGTGAGCACGGTTCTGTTGCAGACAACTAAAACCAAGCACACTAAAGCGAGTAGAGGCAAACTACCTCCCTTCCGAACTACCCAAACCAGCACACAACACCACCTCTTCCTCGCCCGTGTTCGAAAGGCAAGGTAGAGCCGCTCCGAGTTTCCGCAGCCGGGGCTCATTTAACCCACATCCTCCAGGAGTTAGCAGCGCTCCCGGCTCCTCTCCCTGAAACACTGCACGCTAAATCGGAAAAAAAACCCCAAACCAAAATACGTACACTCCTCCGGCCACGACAAGCACTGCCGCTGCAGCCTCCCAGCACGACCCCACC
>VZRS01003143.1:0-12949 GCA_013398055.1 Ifrita kowaldi | reverse complement strand
GGCAGTGCCGCGGCCCTGCCCGCCCCTGCCGCCGCCGGAGGGTGTGCGGGGCGGGGGGGAGCCCGCTCCTGCCGCAGGGCCGCGCTCCGCGGACGGCGAGCGGCTGTCGGGAGATAAAGCGGGGCAAGGCGGGCGTGTGGGGGGTCGGCCCCGCACGCCGGCGGCTGAAACTTTTGGCGGTGTGAGGGGCGTCGGTTCGGGACGCGAGCTGCGCGCTGCGGCGCGGATGGGCGCTCTCCCCGCGGTGCGGGGCGCGGACCCTCCCCGGGCGCGGGCAGGGCGGCTGAGCAGCGTTTAGTTGGGACGGGCGGGCTGTGCCCGTCTGTGTCTGCCCGCGCCGCAGCATCCCGCAGGACTCTGCGTTAGCGCTCCCCTGCTAGCCTGCCCTAGCAGCGAAGTGCTACGTGGTTTACTAGTTGAAATACTTACGCTTTTGCATAGCTGATGGACAGTTCTGAAGTTAAATATAGTTGGATTTTTCTCCTTTTTACTTTCTTGATACAAAAAATTAAAAAAGGACGGTATGGTCTGTTAATGAAATGACCGCTTAAGGAATGTTGGGACAGAAACGCACAAGAAAAGCTAGAGGTACTCTTGTTCTGGATCTAAGCAAGGGCTTGGAGCTCAAAAGGTTATTTATTTATGTAGTTATTTATTTTTAAGCTGCATTAGATGACATACCAGTATAATCTTCTTTTCTGAATTTTGCTTTACAGCTGTTCCAGAACAGTCCCAGCTGCACTAACCCTCTGCCGCAGTAGCACTTCAACGTCCGCTGTGCCCTACTCACGGCTAGGGCTGGATTTCCCAATGTATTTGGTACTGTATCTGAAATTTTTAGGCTGGGTATAATTCTCAGGTTGGTTTTGGATTTTTTTTTCCATTGAAATGGTAGCACTGCAGTATCAGTACTCAGGAGAGCGATGAAAATCTGCTGGATACTAATGTTTCATTGTTAAGTGCCTTCATGAGCGCCTGTTATTTGTGAAAACCCAGATACTTAAATTCCTCCACAGAAGGATGCAGGTGCTAAACTCTTTTGTCTGCTGGGTTGTTGCTATTAAAAACCATTGACTCCTTTAGCTCCTGTCTAGCTTTCAAAAATATTTCTCTTGAAACCGCCTCATATCTTCCAGTCAGATGTTTGCCAGCTAAATATGGCTTTAATTCTCTGAAACTTTAAAATACGAGACTTAAGTTTTGAAGGATATGAAGAAGTCAGATTTTTCCATAGGTTGAACTAATAAAATGAAATTCTGCATTGCTAGAGGGTTTCCAGACAAATTCCTAAGGAGTTAAGATAGACTTTTCTCCTTATCTGACTAATCATCGTTAAGTACTTCCTTTCAAATTATCATCTCATTACCTCTGAATAAAGAATTTAAACTTTGCCATATCTAAACCTATTAATTTTATGCCTTATATAGCTTAAACCCTGACATGGGATGAGCAACCAGTACACCCCATTGCTAATTGTAGAAGAGCAACTTGAATGAGGGACTTACCTTTGAGTTCAAAAGCCTGTTGACATTGCTGTCGAGCAGCATCTGCTTGTGGCTAGAGCAAGGCAGAAGAAAATAAGGGCCTTGGGAAGGCAATGCTATATCTGTGATAAAGAGCAGATAGAAGCCACTTTATGGTTCTGACATTTTCATGTGTTCCCAGGTGAAACTTTGGTATAAAATCTGAGATCTTCAGCATCCAGGACTCTCTTTGTAGGAACTCTCTCTCCCACCCCTGGTTACACAGCACACGGATCATCAGCTGGGGCTGATAGTCCAATATTGTTCTCTAGCAAGAAGGGCAAAGCCTCAGAGAACTTTCTTAGCAACAAACTGCAGCTCATCCTAGCCTAGCGGGCAAAGTAAGAAGTAAGTACCCTCATTGATTTTTCTAAAGGATTTCTCGTTGGACTTCAGTCGCTGTTTATTCAGATTTTTAGGTATGTTAAGTGATACATTGTATCTGACATTAGGACCCCTGCAGAACGGACACCTGACCACTTCATTAATGTCGTAGAATCAAATTGCAATATGTTGCAGTCCAAATGGTTAAATAACAGATAGGTAAGAAATGTTTGGTGTTTTCTTCAGTGAAGTCTGAACTAGAAGGACAGAGAATAATGAAAATCTGTCATCTGAAGGCAGCTTCTAACGGTATTTTTAATGAGAAGTTGTATACTACTGCTATAACTCGCTAGGTCCTGGAGACTGAAATCCTGTTTATTCACAGGACAAACTCAGCATAAAAATACAGTTCCAAGTTTCCCTGCTCTGCTCTCTCCCTAGTCAACAGTAGTGAGGACAACCCTGTATCTGGATGAGGATCAAATTCTGCATCCAATTCAAGACTTTCCCTTCCTCTGGGTCTTTTTTGCATGATGGGAACTGTGTATTAGCTAAATTAGAGCTGTCATGTGCACAAAACAGTCCTCACTCTTTTGGTTTAGTTTTATTAAGAATTAGCCTAATTTTACTAGGAAGCAGTTGAATGGAAAACAAAAGGGAACTTGGTAGTTGAAATGAAAATGGTTCTGGTGAGGAATAACTTAAGCTGACCATCTCCATTATACCAGACTCAAGACACTGAGAATGGACATCCATGCTGAAAATAGCTGGCTATTAGTCAAAAACACTTAATTAAACATCTGCTCCATGTGATTAGGGGGACTGAAATTTTGATGAATATTTCTTGAGAGTGACCTTTTTATGAACAGCAAGAACTCAAATATAAGATCTTTTGCCAAGTTAAAATTGGTTGTCTGGCTGGGTAATTACAACATAAAGTCAAAACCTTGCAGCTAGGCAGACACGATCTGGACATCTGAGAGTACTGAAGACAACCACTTTTAGCCTAATAGATGGATAAAGTGAGTCTTGGATATGCACATACTCACCCCAGTGGAGGCATGCGACCCTGCATCCCAGGGTATCACCTAAAACATCCAATCCCTTCACGTATTCTCATGCAGGGACCATTTTACTGAAAGAAGTGTCCCCTACCTCCAGTCAGGAGACAGGGAGAGAAAAGAGGAGGAAGCTCCTTGGGACCGTGGGAAGCTGGGCAGGGGGAGCAGAAGAGGAGCCCCAGTGCAGTTGGGGAGCAGGTGTGGGTGTTGGAAAACCCCGCACAGTAGCGAGGCTTTGGTGACAGGGTATCTGCAGAGCCAAGGGGAGGACAGGCCGCAGCAGCTGTGTGCTGCAGTGCCCGTGTCAGTGCATCAGCTCTGAAACTCTGGAAGGTGAGAGGGGAGGAGATGCGCCCAAAGCATGACTCCTCCAGGAAAAGGGATGGTTGTGGCTTTTTATTTTGCTTTGTTTCATTATTCCTCCTGAAAGGAAGAGAGTTGTTAATGAAAGGTATTTTTTATTGTGGTGCTAAAGTGGCAGTTGTTCAGGCAGGTTCAAATCACAGCCTTCTAAAGGTGGCAATTTGTGCAATAGCATTAGTCCAGCCATATAAAATAAGACCTTCAAATAGCAGTAGTCTGAAGACAGAAAGAGAGAGACAAAGCTGAAGTACATATTACTCTAACAAATCATGTGTATTTGAAAGGCTCAATTATAAATAAGCAGTTTAAGCAACTCTTGAAAAATAAATAAAGAAAAGCAAGCTTCCATAGCTATTTTTAAAGTAGGTTAGCTTTCATCTTTTCATTTTTATTTCTTCTGTTTTCTTTATGCCACTTGTCAAAGGATACTCAAGACATATTCCTGTTCACTCTTTTTTCACTTTTCTGATGCCTCTTTAGTTCTGATAAGTAGTTATTGAAGAAGTATTACACAGTATTGCACAAGTTGTAGTTACAATTGTGTCTTCACTAATTGTTTTTAAATTATTTTATTTAGTTTTTCACAAATATTGGTATGTTATAACATTATTTTATCTGCTTTGTGTTCATGAAAGAAAACTCCCTCTGTCATTTACAGTTTAGGATCTTCAGTACTCTCCTTACACTTCTGTAGATCACAGTTTGCATGCTGGGAAATAACTAATAATAATTTTTTGGTTTAAATTTTGCTTATTACCTGTAATACAAAAAACAACGAAAAAAAATCTCTGTAGACCAAGGGGAGATTTGAACCTCAGAAGTCGTAAGTTTAGAAAACATCTTTTAAACAGAGCTTTTGCTGCTACTGGTTTATATTCTAGGACCTTCCCTTTAGTTTATTATGTGTCTCGTTATTAAGCAAAATATAAATCTAATGGTATGCTGGTTTTGACTGGGGTGGAGTTAATTTGCTTCACAGTAGATGTTTTGGATTTGTGCTGAAAACACTGTTGATATTTCAGAGAAGTTTTCATTGTATCTGAGCAGTGCTTGCACAGAGCCTTTTCAGGTCCTCACCCCACCCCACCAGCAAGGAGGCTGGGGGTTCACAAGAAGCTGGGAGGGGACACAGCCAGATCAACTGATCCCAACTGACCCCATACCATGCTTTATGGCATCATGGCCAGGGTGTAAAGCTGGGGGAAGAATAACAAAGAGTGATGAAGAATAAGTCTGCAGTGATGGAGTTTGCCTTCCCAAGTCACCATTATGGGTGGTGAAGCCCTGCTTTCATGGGGATGGCTGAACACCTGCCTGCCCATGGGAAGGGGTGAATGAATTCCTTGTTTTGCTTTGCTTGTGTGTGCTGCTTTTGCTTTCCCTATTAAACTGTATTTATCTCAACCCAGGAGTTTTATCACTTTTACTCTTCCAATTCTCACCATCCCACCAGTGAGCAAAGAAGAGACTGCATGGGGCTGAGATTACATCTGGAGTTAAACCATGACAAATAGAAATAAAATACTTAATTTAATGCAAAATATCCTAATTAAAGGTAGCAATAATGAAGCTTGTTTCAAAATGTTGGAAAGAAGACTAGTTTTGTTTAAAAAAACTGCAAAGCCCTTCTTGAAAATATCAACTTCTTTGCCCTGCAAGCTCGGCAGAGATTTTGATGCACATACTTTGCCTCACAGGGAAGTAGAGGTTGCCTTTTTGTATATGAGATGTCTACAAGTTCCACCACTTTTAATAATTTTTCTATTTTTACATGACTATTGCAACTCTAATGGAGGTTTTGGCAATATATACTTCAGAAAAGTGTTATTACCATCTTAATCATAATAGTTAAATAATATTTAAAATTACACAGTGAAACCTTTGGAGAGGAGGATTCAATTTAGGACCTGTGCCTATAGGTTCATTCTGAGGAAAAAATAATTTTCTATTCAAACTGCAGTGTTTTGTGCTTGTAATTACAGGACATAAGAGACATTGTTAAATGAATTTTGATGCCTCTGTTGTCACCATAATTTCAGTAGCCTAGAGAAAATAAATGTTATTCATGGCTCAAAAGATTTTTTTTTATATTTGTGCCTTTTTGCTCAAAAAGATAAATAATTTTTGCATGTACGTACACATGGACATGCACAAAATAACATGAAACACTTAAATACACAATCCTTTGTATAAACAAGTCTTAATACTTGTTCTTCTGTTTTGCAAAGCCAAAGGATGCACTACCAATATTCTTAGTTTTTACATTGTCATTGTTTTGAAAAAGTGAACAAATTATTTCTTATGCTTGTGTTTAGGTCTCTTCACAGAGAATCTAAAATGCAGTTAAAATTACAGATCAGTATTACTTTTCCCTTTATTATCTAATATTATATTCTTGTTTTATTTATTTATAATATTTAAGTTTCTCCAGATACATTTTTGTTCACAGTAAAGTTCTTCAATAAAGGCAATATCAACTATCACAAGGTTAATGAAAAAAATCTGGTTCTTGCATTGTTCCACATTTTAAGTTAATAGATCTCATCCTTCCACTGCTCTTTAATATTACTGGAGAGAAAACAACCCCCTAAAATCAAAAACCTAGCTTTGCTCTCTCTCCAGTTCTCACAAGATTTCTTGACTTTTATTGTATTAAACATTGACCTAAACTTAATGAACAAATTGAATTAAAGGAAAAAACCCAACTTATGTACCTTACAGGAAGATAGGGAAAAATAAAAACTATTATTGACAAAATGGATTTAGCACTGTAACTCACACCAATATTTATTTCTATTCTCTAACTTTCTTTGGAACTTCAATAAGAGGAAATTTACTGTTTAGTGTTTGTTTTTCTTTGAAGTATTTGCAAAACAACATAGGTTGTTTTCTGAAATATGTATGTATATGAAATAAAAATGTGTTTAAACACATTGTTCTTATTCAAATACTCTGTTAATATTGTTAGTGTAGAGTAAAACTGTTTATTATATGGTTGTTAATTATAAACTCTTGTCTCCTACCAAGACAAATCCTTAAAAATAATGAAATTGTTTCCTATGTCAAGAGTGGGAAAGATAAGGAATTCACAGTATCTGTGCAAAAGCCTGCCTTCTCCCCATAGTTTATAGGATTAGAGTATAACCTCAAGGCACCTGATCCTCTAGTATAAAAAAAAGAAAAATCCAAAATCTTAACAGTCAGCAGACTCAGAGAACCATCGTGGAGCTTGTGATATCCTTCGAAACTTACTGAGCATAAACCCCTAGATACAAAGGCCTCAATGATATGCTTTCCAGAAGACATCTTCAAACTTCTCCTATTCTTTGCCCTCTTTTTTTCTCATTATTACTATCTAGTTTGTAAAAATTGAAGCTTTTGCAATGACACTTCATGCATAATGCATACACATCTGATCCTACTGCCCTCCTTACTTTTTGAACCTGCTGTCTAAGCTCAACCAAACTTGATGAAGGAATTGCATTCTGAAAGCTTCACAAAAAGACGTGAATTGACAGCGATGAGCAACATTATGCTGATTGTCCCCAAAGATGTGCCTTGTTACCCACCAGTGACTCCACAGGAGACGGTACCCATAGAAGTGCCAAGGCTACGTTAGGCATGTACAGTCTGCACCTTGTATGCTGAGGTTCACTGATTTAAGGACACCAATCTCTAAGAAGATTCTGCTAATTATTGTGTTCATATGCCTTTTCTTTCCTATCATTACCCTTCCCTACATTACTTTGGAAGTCCCCGTGTCTCTTAGCAAGTATCTGTGATACAGTACCAGGTGAGCGATGGATTATTTTGTTGCTCTTCTTAAATGACAGGCCCAATGAGGCCTTTAAATTAATTCATATACATTTGATAATGTCATAATTTTAAAAGCTGGGTAAATTATGATTTGTAACATATTGAAAGTTTCATGAATTGCAGATTCCCAGGTGTTCTGTCCTTAGATCTAATTACTGGAGATGATTACATTCAGGACCTTCTGAAATCACAGGGGCTGGTGATACAGTTTTCTCTCTAATGAAAAAAGTTACATGGCTCAAAATTAATGATTTAGGCTTCAGGCTGACAGAGCAGAGCAAAAGAAGTCAGAGTAGACAATCTTCAGGCTAGAACTTGAATTAGGAAGCAAACAGAAGGCTTATTAATTGCTGTGTTTGCACTAAGGACTGAGACACTCCAGATGCAACTGGGTGTCTATGTCTTGGCTTTGCACAAATCCTTAACAAATTGGTTGGGATCCCTAGAACTGTATGTCTTTCATTGACCAAGAAATAAGGAAAATAACAGAAATAAGTGGCCTGAAGTCATATAGCAGGTCTGTGCTGAGAAGTTTATGTAAAACTCCTGCTTCTCTCTCATCTCTTCTTTTCATTTCACCTTTACTGGTCCATGTTGACTCTCTTCCATAGTAGAATATTGACCTCACTGCTCCATAGCTGGTGTACTACATCCGTAATATATGTACAAAAATTTAGGTGCTCATTTGTGCAAAAATCTTGGTGCTTTGTTTGCTTGTTGCCACCAGGCCTCAAAGTACTGATGTCCTTAGGTCAAATGTAGCGAGCAGGGTACTCCAGCAGCATGTTACAAGGTTTAATATGAAAGAAATGGAGGTATTCTGTAATTAAAATAATGCATGCAAGCTGGTCATGCTGGTTGAGTTTGCTATTTGTTGGGAGAAGATAACAGGGGACAACACAATGTCCCCTGCTACTCACAGTACTGCTTAAGAGTTATTACACACAGGACCTGGTAAGTAACTGACTTTTCAGATTAGGTCCTTGCCAAATCAGTGAAGAAACTGACAGCCTAGATGCTCACAAAAAAATCCCCTGTGACATTAGTGACAGTGAATCAGGGCCCAAACACCAGATAGAACTACGAGTTTCTTCCCTCCCCTGCCTGAGGATATTTAACCCCATAGTCCTGCCTTCCCTAACCACCAGGCTACTGGCAATTAATTACTCACTTAATAGTGCTCTGCTTTAAATATATGAAGTAGTTGCTTGGAGAAAGACTGACCAAGACTCAGTCATTCCCACTGTCAAGGCAACCAACTTCATCAGGAAAAGGTGAGCAAACCTCATCTAATGCCCATCTACAGCTCTGCTCAGAGTTTAGAGACAGGTTGGATTTGAGATGTGATCCTAGAGGTCTTTCCCAAACTTAGAATCACAGAATTACTATGTGTTTTCTTCTAAAAATTCTAACCCTAACCGGAAAATATTCTGTGAACGTGACCCAAATAAATTTTCATGTGAACGGGCCTTGTCCTCTAATTTGTCAGTCCCTACTTTTGCATTGCCTGTTCTTCAACTTGGTTTTAGAGCAGAAACCATAGACCAAGAACTGAAAAAATACTCTAGCTAAAAACAAAAAATACCAAAATGAAGTTGCATCTTGCTCTAGGGATAAAATGGTTGTTGGAGAAATATAAGGATATTAAATCAGCCATAAATTGGTTTGCCTGAATCAGTCATCCCTAACTTGGTATCCTCACAGTGTTAAACTCTTGCCTTTAAAGGCTTTCAAAATACATGCTTCCTTCCCCTGTTATTAAAATTAATGCAGATTTAACACAATTACTGATTCCTAAAGCAGATTCAGGCTGCTGACCCAATGCAGTAATTCCATAGAAAGCTATACCTCAGCTTCTGCCTAAGATCAGCAGCAGCAGTATGAGAAGAAGAGAAAGAAGATCAGTGCATCTGGTACCTTCAAGACTCAGGAAGGATTTGGCTAGCTAGGACTTTTGACAGGCCAAGCAAATAGCTGCAATAACAAGGAGCCTGTTTGGCAAAGATGCTCAGCCCACTGGTCAGTGGCCTGCTCTGAAGAATCATGGAATCATAGAATGGCCTGGGTTGGAGAGAACCTTAAAGATCATCTAGTTCCAACACCCCTGCAGTGAGCAGGGACATCTGTCCCAGAGAAAAGAAAATGATCCGATATCACAGTCTTCTTTTATTTCACTTTACGCTAAAAATAATTTCTCCATTTCTATCTTTGAAAACAGTCTCAAAACTCCATGTAAAAATATTTCCAAAAAATTTTTGCCTAGTAATAATTTAACTGATAGCATATGTTAATTTTGCAAGTATTCAAGGTGTATAATTTGGCGCATGACAGAAAAAACTCAAGATATAAATAGTGGAAAACAATATGTCCATACCCCTCTTGAGAAATCAGAAGTAATGTGGCAATTAGTATTACAGGAAAAACAAATGAATGTCCAGGACTTCTGAAAATCTAGTTCTTGGCATGCCCTACAAGCACTGCCTTGTTTTTTAACTTGGTTTCTAACCACAATTGAGCCCCCACCATTATTGTCCCCAAAATAACTATCTGCTGAGAAAGTAATCTAGGTGTTGACATTGAAATGAGCTTAGTTTCACTAGCTGTTTGATTTCTGAAACTTAGGTTCCTTTTGCTTCATGTCATCTTTTGCCTTTCTTTTCTTGCAAGTGTCCACTTAAATTTGTTTTCCCTGATAGATTCAAGAACAAATGTTTACATGCACATTTACAGTTTTCTTTTACTATTGCAATGAATTCTAGGTATTTCATTCAAAAACGTAATTTTTATTTAATACCAGTAACTGCTACATAAAGATCATTCAAGGAACTGGGAGCCTAAGTTATTCCCTAGTGCTAAAGCTGTCATACCGTTCGTATTATGCCTGACAGTCTGTTGGAGTTTTCATTTTCCTCCTGTATCTTTTGGAACCAATCACTTTCAGTTGTGAGCGTGTTTTGTTTTGGGGTTTATTTGGTTGGTTGGTTGTTTCTTTAAATTAAGGAGAGTAACAATTGATATGAGTTGTAGCCACCATAGGAGATGCCCTTGCCATTACTCCGTCAAACTCTGGCTTGGGCCTTTGGAGAGATCCTTACATAGCAGCCTGCAACCACCCCAAGCAGTCGTATTTCTCTCTGTAAATTAAATTTCTTTAAAAACTCTCATTTTATCCTGAGGCTGAAATTCTGTTCCAGTAAATTCTGATCTACAGAGACATCTACTTCCCATTGAAGTCGATGAGAGCTGCAGGTGACCGGTGCCTCTATAGCTCAGACCCTTAGGCTGGATTTCTCCCAGAGTACGAATATGTTATTAATAAGACCTAGCTATCTTTGGCTGAAAGCCTGGTGAAAAACACTTTTGTGCTTTAAACAGAAGTGAGATGGTTGATTATGGCACAAATTCTCAACTCTCCTCAAAAGTTTTTGCCTGAGTTTATTTTAAAACTATTTTTTTTCAAGCCAAGCCTTAAGTAAGAAGTAAACAAGTGCAGGCTCTCAGAACTTTTCTACTTTTTTGATTAAACAGATGAGATAAAGGGGAAAAAAACAACTTTCTTCTATCTCCAATGCTTTTCTTTTTCACTTGGGTTTAAATTTTCTTTAGAAAGATAGAGGTTATAACTGATTTTGGAAAAAGAAAATATCAAGCACACCTGAGGTTTTAAACAAACAGTTCCTGCTGTTAAACAAATCCATGGTGATTTGTAGATGGAAGAAAAATCCCTGAAGCAGAGGCAAAAAATCCAGTAGTAGTTCACTGGATCTGTATGTAGGCTCTTGCTTTGGTATTAATGGGATTTCTTTGATAAGTTGACTCAGGCTTTTGATAGAAGTAAGATTTAGTGCGAAAATGTTCACAGCTTCCTTTGCTGCCTTAGTTCATATGTTTGGTTTCCAGGTTCGGTGTTTACATTGCTTTTTAGAGTCTGCATTGCACAGGTCACAACTGTAATCCAGTTTCCCTGGTTTTTTGTGCTGCAGTGTTCAGATTATCCAAGAGAAAGTTACTCTGTTTTGATATGTACCTGAAGGAGATTCATTTGCCAGGAAGTCGGGTTCCAATTAAAGAATAACTTTTTGCCCTTGTTTTTAGCAACTCAAGATTGCTGAACACACCACAGGATGCAAGAAGATGCGTGGATAGGTGTTACTCTTTTCACTTGCCAGCTGGAATCTGGACAATCAAGGGCTCTTGAATTGTTCAAAATGTTTTATTTATTTGTTTATTGATCTATGGCACACAGGTCCCCCAATTCTTCTTCATTTTAAACAGAGGTTTCAGTAGGTGATTTGGGAAGAAACCTGCTTCAGATAATCCATTAAGTTCTTGTCTAGTGGGGAGAAATTGAGTATTGTGCTGGTGTGAGGAACCCTCAGTCCCCAGGGTTAACTGATACCATTGCTGGAAAGGGCTGTCAAAGCCAAACAGTTAATTATATCAGGCCTGCAGGAACCTGATGACAAGCCTCAGGTCAAATCTCTCAGCACAGACACATGCCATATTTTGTCAGTTGCATTGATTCCCACCATTGTCAGGGTGGGAAAGAAGCAGTAATTCAGGCAAAGCTGGAGCATCACAACTTGGATTTTTTGTACTCAGAATAGAACTAGCACAAAGAAATAATTAATTGTTTTACCTCTAGTCATCTAAGAGGAATTTGGAAAATAGACCTGAAAATGTCATCCCAGAATTGCGTATTTTAAATGTTAGAAGTCAACCAAATCCCACAAGCCCCATAAAAACCAAAAGAAAAATCCTCTTCCTTCCGCTGATCTTTTCCCTCCCCACACAATAAAGCCTCACTGGATAGGAAAATAAAAGATGTCTCGACTCAGCCTGTAGAATTGCTCTGGCAATGCAGCAAATGGCCTGCCTGGGAGACAGACAGGGAAGCAACAAGGCAGCAGAGGACCAGAGGGCAGTTTTAACTGTGAGGGTTGGGCTGGAACATCATCACTCTGTTTGCAAAATCCTTTGATTTTTGACAGGTATGTAAATTCAGATAAAAGTATGGTTAAAAAGTTTACTGAACTAGCCCAATCTTCTGGTTTACTGTCTCAATTTAAAGTTTTCTTTGAGACCATCACACCATGAAAGGTAGAATATGGAAGGATGCATTCAGGAGGGAGAATACATCTGAGAAAAATTTCTGTGGTGCTTCTGGATTGCTGATGTATAAAAAAGTAAAGTGATTTTCAATTCTTTTTAAGAAGTAGAAACTTGGATTGTGATCAAATTAAATAATTCATATAAAATTTTGTTTGATGGTGAAGAGCTACATAGCATTCCCGAATATCTGGTTTTCATTCTCAAAAGCCACACTTCAGTAACACTCTCAGTGCTGCTTTTTCATATAGTCCGGACCCACATCTATGATTTATAGATACCAACATCTCTCTCCCTATCAAGGATTATATACTTAAGTGTGGAGAGAGAAATTCATGACTCAAAGATCACCCAATGGGACCGATTCACTTGCAACTTGTATGGGCAGTAAAGAATAAACATGAAGGTTTCCTGCACCCTGTGCAATTGCCAGAACCCCTGCGTGACAGTTATTTTAGTGCCACCCAAATACCTTCTGATGAAAATCCCAGTGAAGCAGCTGCAGTTCCATGGCTCTGTTCAGTCTGACTCATTTAATCAGAATCGTTTGACAAAACATCTCATTAAAAAGTCTTCACCTGGCGGAGTGCAGAACTCTATTGTAACACTTTCATTTGTGGCAGAAAAGAATTTCCTCAGTTTCTTGCTCAGGATAGACTTTTTCTCCTTCACTGAGTGTTCTTCTCTGAGTGTCTGGACTTAGTTGCAATACTGATTTTATTCAACTGCTTTACCAGATTTACTCCTTGTGCC
>VZRS01003142.1:1788200-1838529 GCA_013398055.1 Ifrita kowaldi | reverse complement strand
CTGTGGGACTGGGCAGCATCAGTCAGACAAAGCTACGCGGTGTTTGATTTGTGATTTTACGTGGGGTTTGGAGCGCGCTGAATAGCTCCGGTTGCAATCGCTCTTTCCCCAGGAGTGACCCTCTGTCTCCTCGGCGTCACAGGGCAGTGGGCGGCCGCGGACGACAGGGGACAGCCCCCCCACCTCGGACTTCCAGTAAAGGAGTCGTTCTTGGCGTGGGAAAGCAGCTCTTCGCTAGGGGGATGTAACACGCTGCTGTTTTACTTTAACAAACTCAGAGCAGGAAGACATTGGCCTCTTCATACCCATGGGCGCATCTGAGGGATTCTTTAGCTCAGCAGCATGAAAACCTCCGAAACAGTGCCTAAAGTCTCCCCCGCAACCCCCTAAATTTCTCATACAGCCACAAATAAAAAAGGAAAAATCTAGTCTTCCTCTCCCACGTCTTTCCTAAAGTGCCATCAAAACCAACTACGCTGCCTTATCTCTGAATTTACATAGCCCTTTAACTAGGTACAGATGAGTAAATTTATATCACCTGTGGGTCTAGTCTATGGCTATATATAGGCGGGAGCCCTACTTTTTTTTTTTTTTTTTTCCTCTTTTTCCTCTTTTTCTTTTTTCTTTTTCTTTTTCTTTTTCTTTTTCTTTTTCTTTTTCTTTTTCTTTTTCTTTTCCTCTTTTGAATGTTCCTGCTCAGGGACAGAAGGAGACCTAGTAGGTTGCTGGTAGGTAATTTATACCTGGGTTTTACATGTTAAGGAGAATAAAGAAATTGTAGGTCTAGGCATGATTTGTGAGGAGAGATGGCAGAGAAAACTGTAGTGTAGAAAGGATAAGGCTTAGAAGAAATGAGTATAGAAAAAGTAGCTGATGAGGAAAAGGCCTGAAAAAGGACTGAATGCTTACTTTCTCCACAGTAGATAGCAGAAGACAGTGGACTTAAATTTTGGGAGAGGGGGTTTGAGGTAGAGGTGGATCAAAGTCTCTAGCTGTAAGGAGAGCTGAGTGCTGGAACTGACCTGAGGAGCTTTTGGAGTATTCATCAATGGTGGAGAAGCCAGACAAGCCTCTGCTGGGGATGACATGAGTGTGAGGATCCTGCCTTTGAGGCAAAAGAGTAATTCTTAAATCTTTCTAGCTATATCTGATATATTTTAGATAAGAGAAATGACAGGTTTGGCACTGGAAAAATAAAATAAAATAAACTCAGTCTTGTAACACCACTATGCTAAAGGGGAAGAGTTTTAGACTGCATACAGATCTTCTGACATTGCTCCCAGCATGCAGGACAAGCTTTGAGGATACTAAGGCAGGCTTTGGTAGTGAAGGATTAGTATTTTGTAGTATTAGTATGGTATTTTAGGTATTTAATTATGTAATTACTATATTAAGAGAGAAGGGGCAAGCCAAATGAAAATGTGAACTTTGCAATGTGGGAGGACTGGGTACTGCAGCTCCATCTAGGAGCTGGGCTTGTGAGGTCCCCAACTAACATGTGCATCACTGAGGTTGTTTTGCACCATGTGCTGAGATTCCAGGGACATTCTTAACTTAAGAAACCCTTTTACTGTGCAGGTGACCACTTTTTCAAAAGAAGTGAGGATCTGACTTTTAAAACCAGCATGAGTGCTAACAGCCCTGAATGTCAATGTAAGTATTTAATTTGAGTTTTCCAGGCCTCTAATTCTTCTACCTACAAGACTACTAGGAATAAGACTCAGCTCATGTCCAAATGCTGAAAATGTTGCTGATTTTATGCCTCTGAAAACAAGCAAACAACTTTTTCTTAACTGGGAGCTGAAGAAGAAATATGTTGTCCTGAAGTCTGAGTTCTCAATGTATTGACGGAGTGTGCAAAGAGTGGTGAAAAATATGGAGGGAGCAATTTCTAATGGAAAACAGAACTCAATTTTATAGTGCTCTTCCCTGGAATTTAGTTGTCATCCAAGTGTTTCCCATGAACAATAACATTCCAGATAGATCCACCTGGTAGCAATGGGTACAGCTTTAGCGTTTTAAATGGTTTTTTTTTAGTGTATATGAACCTGAAAACATACTTTCTACTGGGAGACAAGCTGTTTGGTGAAGAACTCCCACTCTTTCCTCTGCTTTGATATAAAATTTCTCTTTTCATTTATTAACATACGTATGGAAATAATTTGCAAACATATTGTATCTCTTAAGTTTGAGATATTATGCCATTTGTTCTTATGCAGACTCCTAAGAGAAGGCGTTGTGGGGGTTCTGCTTAAACAGTGGATGTGAAGAAAGCTTCATGTATTTCATGGGTTGGTGGGTAGGGGTTGTGCTACAGCATTTCACCTCCTGCTTGTTGAACAATTATGCATTAACTTTTCACTTTTCATTTAAAAGAAACAATACAAAGTTGAGCCTAGCAGCCTTAGTCACAGAGATTGCTATATAAAAATAACTTCCAGATCTAAACTAATGCATTATTTGAGGGAAGCTGAAATAAACTGTTGGTGTGAACAACCCCATCTATTTTAACAGATTGCTAATTCAGAAGCACAAACTAAATTGAGAAGAATGCTGTATTAAATAAACACCATATGCATGACTCATCAGCATGTTTCTTTTCATGTTTAATTATACCTAGGCTTCAAGGTCTATTGTTTACCTTAAAATAGAAAGAAACACCCATTTTTTAAAAACAAAATGCAGTAAAATTTAGAGATTTCAGTCCCAGTTTCTCTATCAAAGCAGCCAGGACACTAGTTACATGACAGAAAGAATAAACTTTATATGTGATAATTTAATTTTGCAAAGTTTGCCATGTATCTGCTTTAAGAAGGTGAACACAAGCACGAGAGCAGTGCAGCAATTACAATGCCAGACAGTCGTTTGTATTGAATAGGTCATTTAGAATGGAGTTCTGGCAAGTGTAAATGTCTGCTGTGCTGCTTACAGCTCCTCTTGGGCACAATAAGATTTGTGAAAGTGTTTTCTACTTGGTGTTTCTTGAACAAACATTTTCTTTGGAGGAGTCGGGGATCTGTGTCTTTTTCTTGTTTGTTCTCCCTGAGCACAAATGACAACATAATTATTGCATGCAAGGTAGTGGTGGTGTTGAGGGACTTTCAGCATATTTGTGATTTTATCTAAATTCTTTTTCTTCCTCTGACTAAAATTTTTCAGAAATGTATTAATTGTCTGTATAGCTCATACACAAACTTACAATTTATGAAATTACTATTATTATGGATGATGGGTAGTGATGTTTTTATTTTGATGTACCAAAACCTTGTTCACTTTTTGATCTTATGAAATCACATAGCTTCCTGTGTAAGAAACAGGCTTGCAATTTGGATTTTGTCTGTGCAGATACCCACAGGAAAGGGCTCCTTTTTTTAAATTTTATTTGGTGGATAAGTAGCCTCATATGACAACAAAGCGGACAATCAGGTGTGCTGTTACTTGTGCAAAAAATGGCAGATTAAAATGTGATATAGGATGGTACTTCATATAGCTGAGGGTAGGATTTCTTAACATGTTTACTACCACCTATTATAAATTATTTAATGAGATTATCTGAACACGTTCACTGCTGAAATAAAAGAAAGTAAATAATGGGAGTCTGAAGATGTGTAATAGGGAAACTTCCTTTCTGTGCTCAATCTTAAAATTGCAGAGGACTCTGATTAGAAAGACTGTGCAGCAAGAGCTCTCTTCTGCTGCAGTGCAGTGTGACCCAGAGGTGCTGCAGGAAGCTGGGGCAAAACCTTGGCTACACAGGTGGGATAGCTGAGGGTGGCTTAATCCTGAGCTCTCCAGACCTGTAACAGCGTTGGTACACATGCCCAGTGCTTCTCATATCCCTTGAGTCATGAGGGAGCAGAGGCAGATGTCCAACCAAGCTGGCAAATATTCTACTTGATGCTCCCTGTTACTGATTATCCAGAGAACAGCCATGGCTGGTGAGTGCCATGATGAAAACAGAAGGAAGAAGATGGGACAGGGCTCATGCTCGAGCCTTGCCCTAACTCAGTCACTATGAGGACCATGCCATGGCTGCAAGCTGGATCTTGAGCATTCTTCTGAATTCCACAGGTTGAGAGCAGCAGCTCGGTCTTTCCAGGCTTTTTTTCTGACTGCAAGGCTGTTTAGTAAAGAGCAGGTAACCTCTTCTGACAAATCACAGTATAGTTCAGAATTTAGTGGTCAAGGACCAACAGCACTGGAGAGCTCTGTGGCAAAAAAAACGCCTGCAGAGTTCCTGGATCATCTGTTTTTAGCCAATTTATGAATCATGAGGTGCAGGAGGTTCATCTGGTGGTGAGATGCACTCGTACAGACGCTGGTGTCTTCTGAGCTGCGGTTGGCTTCTGTGCCATGCGAAGCTGAGGTGGTTGGAAACAGGTAGCAGGTGCTACATCTGATTCCATCTGACACCTGCATGGCCACCCTTGTCCTGCAAAGGCTGGTTCACTTTGCTGTTTGATCCACATCTTGAAGCAGATGGAAGTACTGCTGGGTGAGGAGGGAAAATGGCTGGCAGCTGCGTTGTAGAAACATGACTTTGCTGATTGCTTCCTTGAAATGCTTTCCTCCAGCAGCTGTGGCTCTGGGTACGGCAGCTTAATTTCAAAGCGGCAAAGCTGTTAGTAATGTAATGCCTGGGCATTTGACTGTTTTGTGGTGTTCTCTACAGCCCTGTTCTTTACTCTTTGGGGCAGTGACAAAGCAAATGGTTTTTTCTAGACAGCAAGGTCCTAAAAGGATTTAATTGGGAATTCCCTTAGTTCATGTACATTGGCTGTTCAATGAATTTTTACCTGACTTATTTTTGTCCTATATTCAATACTTTTAGGGAGAGGGGAATACACCTTTGTTCTCTAGGAAAAGGCTTCTTTTTATTTTCTTTAATTTGCATTTCCACCCCTCCCCGCTACTGTTGCTTTTCTTAAAGCTGGAAGGTAATTTCCTGGTTACAATGTTTGCTTGGCGTGCACTAAGGTAGGCTTGCTTTTCTATGGTGAAAGACTGGGGGTTTGATTTAGTTATTTTTGCTTTTGCTTCCACAGGCTTTTTTGAACATTATTGACTGTATCATTCATCCCATTACATCAGATGGCAAACTTTTTGTTTCCTGAACATCAGCTATATATAGAGGCAAGGAGATAAATTTCTGGACCAAAGATTTCTGATATTCTAGGGATATTCTACAGGCCTCTAATTTCAGATCATTGTCACACTGGTGAACAACAAGGACCTTGGCAGACTTCAGATTTATGTGTAGCAGAGAAAAAAATTTGAGCCTCTAGATATGATATGTCTGGCCTAATTCTGGTATGGTTCAGTGAGCTGTGCAGTGTTCTGCTTGATTTACCTCAGTGTAAACACTGTTTGATCTCCTCTCCCAGACTGGTCTGGTGCCCCCTCCTCAAGCAAAGAAGTCAGGAGAAGGTTTGATCCCTATAGTCAGAGCAGTGGCCTGGCCTCCCACAACTTGTTTTATTTGAGGGCCTCCTCAGCCAAATCTCCTGTGTTCACTTGGATGCTGCTGCTTCCAGGATGTGCTGTTCGTGTTCACCCTGCTGTGCTGGCACTTCTCAGCAAGCCTTTAGTATGTCTGTGATGCTATGAATACCCCAAGATATATGGATAGCCTTTATCACAGTTTGCTTGAATTCCTTCTTTATTTTTAATGGGTCACACAGATCTGATAAACAAATGTTTGTTTTCATCTAGATCATAGACCTCAATGCCCCTTTTGGCTGTTTGCTTGTTTGTGTGCATGTGTAACGTGCAGAGTTTTGTAGAAATTCAGTACTGCAGGAAGAAAATACCTTTCAGACGTGCTTTCCCTTAAAAAAAATTTCTCATTTTCCAACATTATGCATAGTTATGGTATTCTGATTTAATTACATACAGAATAAATATAACATAGACCCCAAACTGGTGAGATCAGCTTTCAGTCACAGCAGGTCATAAGCTCTAGTAATTAACCATACCTCCACAAACCATCCCTACTAATAAATCCAGGGGGAAAAAAGAACACAGCAGAGGAAAAAAGGAGAAATGAAAAGTACAAGATTTTATAGCAAAGGGCCAAACAGCACCCTGATGGATACACAGTATATCCCTCAGAAAACATACAGTGATAAAGCATTTGTTTTCCAAACTGAGGTGCCTGAAGCTGAGGATCTGGAGGTCTTCCTTTGAAGTGAAGGTGTGCTGGGGAGCTGAGCAGGGGCACTGGGGTGTGACGCAGCTCCCTGTCCTTCCCCATTGGCCCTGAGCCCCTTGGGGAGCACAGAGAGGGGAGATATAGGGTACCCTCCAGCTGGGGAATGGTGTGGACAAACTTCTTTGTGGAGGAGCTGGCTCAAGGTGAGGTCTGGGCTGCTCTGACCCAGTGTGGGAGATGGCAGCACCACTGCAAAGCCTGAGTCAGGAGACTGAGAGTGATTGTGGACTATCCTCTCCCATGTGGATAGGCAGGGCTTCACATGGAACATCGCTGCTGCTTTTCAGTGGTGCTTGAAATTTTCCACTCTGCTTCTGATGTGGCACGTGCAGCCCTTGAAAGTTCTCAAACTAGAATCTTAACAAAAGAGATATAAAGCAGGGAGTCATTCTTCAGCTAAAAACAAACAAAATTAAAGACATTCTAAATGAAAGAATGGGAATTGTAGAAAGATCACCTGTTTCATTTCAGTCAGGCCCCCAGAGATATTAAACACACTTACTTCACAGACTTAATTGCCTCAGGATGAGGCAATCCTGTATATCTTTTTTAGAACCATTAATAACCTACTTCACCTGATTGCAGCAAGTATTTTATTAGAGGATTTGTCAAATGGTAAATGCAAGGACTTTATGCACAGATAAACAACAAAAATTGACCAAATTTAGCCTCCACTTACAGTTACAGCTCATTTTTATTTTAATCTTCCATTTAATTTGAAACTTAATAGCTTTTCAAAAATTAAACCTACGTGATTTTCCTACAACACTTATTTTGATTAAATCAAATATGCTCCTTTGTACAATACTCAGTGCCTTGTTATTGAGCATTGTTGAATATGAGCAATTTTATATTTTCTCGTTTTATTCCTGACATGACATAGAAGAAAGCAGAAATTCTTGAAAGATAATGAAAAACTAGCCATCCACAATTTATTTCTGTGTTTACTTACATGTGTTTATTTGCAAGCACAGAATGCTGCCCCTCAGAAGAAGCCAAGGCATGCACACAATTGAAATGTCTGGTTGTCTGGATGGTAGGAAAGCGTCTGCAAATTTTGGGGTGCCTCAGTGGCAAGATAAAACTACGCAATGATGGTGGAAAGAGCAGGCAGTGTGTTTGTGAGCAAGGGGACGTTGCTGCTGTGTGACATCCAGCCCCTCTGGCTGTGCTGAGAGAGAGGGGATCAAACTGGTGGGAATCCAGAGAACAACAGCAAACAAAAGCAGGAAGTTAAAAAATGTCTCCTTCAATGAAAGGATGCAATAATTTGCTTTCTTTAGTATTAAAAGGAGGAGAATGAGGGGTCTCATTTGTGTTTTGGGATGGAGAGGTAATAACAAAGAAAAGGCCATCCATTGTTTAATTCTCTGTAGCTGTTACTCAAAATTGGCTGATATTCACTGGAAGGTAAGATTAGGTTGGATATAAGGGAACAATTTCTAGCTGCTGGGATAGTGAAACATGGAACAGTTTGCCAGGGTATGCGTAGAAATCTCCTTGATGGAAATTTGAAAAACCAAGTCAGACCTGAGCTGTTTGGAGACAGGTCCATCCAGCTCCAGCTCTGGGGCTGGACTGGTCTGATGCTCTGCTCCTCAGCACTCTGTTCACATGGCTCTGTCCTAGGGCAAGGTCAGGCAAACATGTATGCAATACTGCAGAAGGACTTTCCTGTGGAATAGCGGGAGCGTATCCGATCCTCAGTATGCAAGATGCATTTCTGGCTGGGAGTTAAGACACGGATGGGGAATGATATCTGGCTGCCCTGCTCTACAGAGCTAATACCTCTTCTGCTGAAGCTACTCTTAACAGAATTTTGTACTATAAATTTACACTGCCATGTTTATCCTACTTTTCTTAAAATAAACAAACAAAAAATCTAGCATGGATTTGGTACCACCTTCGTCAATCCCAAATGTTTTAATCTAAAATACCACTGTGGTGCCTCAGAGTGCTCGTAGTTCAGTGTCTCACATCACTACCCTTTGCACGATCAGGGCATCCCTCACAGAGCTCTGCAGCCAGAAACTCCCTCTTCTGTCTTCTGATAGTGACCATAGCAGGAAAAGTAGAAATTGAAAAGAAAATGTGAATGGGAAATAAAGTTCCCAGAGAATATGGTATTGCCTCTTCTTGGTCTCATTATTTTGATTTCTGTTGAAATACATGTTACTTAAATTAAAAAAAAAGTTATAAGGTCTAGAAACATTCTTGTGGCTATTAAAATCCATGTTCTGATAAACCTGCAGATTCACAGAGAACTTTTTTGTGTACATTTGAATGGAAGCTCAAGAAGAGGCTATCAAAAAGAAATGAAATTTCTACTGCAGAAATATTATTTCCTTATGAAATACATTATGACTTACTCTGCTGTCATGTGCTGGTGACTTAAAGAACATTGTGGAAGATAAGGACTGATTATGAATTCTGTGTTGGTGAAGATTAAAGATCCTCCTTAATTCCTGTTGAATTATTCTAAAAGGAAAATACCATGACTCAGCAGTAGATTATGGATATCTGCTTGCTCTTTGGCAGGGGAAGACAGAGAGACACACACTCTTCAACCTCAGGCTGTCTGTATTCTGAGGAGAGTGCACTGACAGTTCATCAGACAAGCTCACCCCTTTGACTAGCTGGCCAAAGGAGGAAGATATTTTCATGTACAAAATGCCCTTTAGCCCTAAGCCTCTCCTGAGGCGTCTAAATTTCAGTTAGAAACCTAACCTCAGGCACTATTAATGCATTTTTTTCAAACCTACCTTTGTTGCATTAAAATAAGACAGGATATGTGCACTTACACTGCAAGGAGAACATGATGAAGAGGGGGAAATCTACCTTTACTAATACTAGCTTGTAATCAGTAATAAACTTAATAGCATTCACGTTTCAATGATAAAAATCCAACTGGTTCCAGTGCAGGATAGTCCTTTATGAGTCAACAGAAGCCAACTTGGCATGTGCTGCAGGTGGTCAGTTCTGCCCTGTCTTTCTTGCAAATAGGCTTGTTCTTCATTTTCTCCAGTAAGTGTTCTTAACATTGAAGTGTTCTTGACATTCCCTTCCTAAGGAAGTGTCTTATCTGCCTCACTAACTGCTGTCTGACTTGGGCTCCCTTTTGGGCTCTTTTTTACTTTCTAGCAGTTGTTCATGTTGTTTTTAACTGGTGGCACATCCTTTGTAAAAAGGATGGAAAACACAGTTCAGAAGGGTCTGTAGGGGAGGTTGGTTGTGTGTGCTTTGCTCACCAGGCTTCCAACTCAACATCCCTTGGTACGCTGGATTTGAATCTGCTCTTTTTGGCTTTCTGTCCGAGTGTCTTCCAGGGTGCTACCTCCTAGGAGCCCCAAATAGATCCTTTCTTTAGCTGTGTGTTGAAATCAACCTGCTGCAGTCACTGAATGCTGGGGAGGGCTCAAGTCTGGTTAACCTGTGCTTTGCAAACACCAGTCCTCCTCACAGGGAAAGGAATGGCTGGTTTCAGTATCTCCACTGGACTTAAGAATGGGAGTGGTGCCAAGCTGCTTGTCATTAGATGAAAACACAAGGAATTATGTGCACGTTCGGATGGAATTCTCCAAATAATTTATTAATTTTTTTTTTTTCCCAAAGGTAAGGAAAACAAAAGGATGCCGGCTGGAACATTTTATAGCAGCTCTGCAGTGAGTTTTTAGACTCTTGAGTTGTGGGTGTTTACATTCTGTTTAAGACTCATTTTAGGTGATTTATGTTCTGTTTGGATCTGGGCCCAAGGTATCAGTAAGAAGCTTATCATTTTGCAGTGACCCACAGCTCTCTGGAGACCTAGATTTCTACCAGAACATTAGCTTTGATAGAAAACTAGGTGTTTTCTGCATTTGAGACACTGGATCATAAAGTTATGGGAGTGGAGAAGACCTCAAGGGGTGAGCCAGTCAATCCTCCTTTCCCAGCTATAGCTAAACCCATATTTTAGTGTTGGTGTTGGAATGTATATAGAAGACAGCTTGGAATGGGGAAAGAAATGTAGAAAATAAGTAGCATCAATTGATTTCCTAGTTTAGGATCCAGGGAGGGAGAACGATCGGGATATGAAAGCTGTAGCTTAAAATGACGCTTTACTATAAGTTTGTGTCTCTGAGGAAGCATGCTCTCAGGAGCCTCAGCATAATACCAGTTGTAAATGATACCTCTAAGAGCACCACTGCTCCTACAACTTCACCCACCTAAGTTTTGAAGAACACCATTCTCATGTCGCTGTGGTTGCTGCTCAGCAGTACTGATGACAGAAAGTCTCTGTGCTATTACTTTCTATGACTTCACATAGTGTTCTTTCAGCTCTGCTTCATTCTAAGACCATTTTGCCATAGCTTCAAATTTAAATAATTTTAGCCATTGCCTGGTGAAAGCCCCTCATCTTGATTGGGACCTTCAACCCCATTTACAACTCAGCTGGTTGAATATAATAACCTTGGATGATGAGCAATTAGACAATGACTGGCTTCTCCTCTCAGGTGTGAAGTGCTGCATGAGCAGAGCTTCATGAACTCTGTGTATGGGAAGCAGGCTAAATACGGATCTGTAGGCAGACACGGATGGGATCCCTTTCTCTTCAAGGAGATGGCGAACAGATTTTAAAGGATGAGAAGGTAGACCAAGAAAAGTTTTCATTTAAGACTTCTTTGTACACACAACAGGGGCTTTTGTTTTCTTTTGCAAATGGTTTTGGTGTCACTGTGTGGGTGGCTTTCATGGTACAGAGCTGGAAAAGCATTCAAAAGGAACAGGGGAGAACTAAAGCAAAGTCTCAGAAGGGAGTTGCTGTTATTCAGGAAAGTAATCAAGACTACGCTTGCAAGAAAGCCAGTTTCTGCCTAATAACATTACTTCCTTTTCTTTAAAGAAGTATTGGTGGTGGTGTTCCTTGTCAACAGAAAAAATATTTATATTTCTAAAAAGAACTGTTTTCCCATAAATTCTGGATAATAGAGTTCTGAAGAACTCCAGGTATGCAGCACACACAGATGTGCTCCTCTTGGAATGTCTTTGTGAACTGGAAATTTTTCTCTATTTTAACTCTGTTTTTTTGCTTTGAGTCTAAGACACTGAGAGCTTGACACAAATTGTTTTGTGCGAGTTTCCCATCTTTGCTGAGCAACTCAACAAAGCTTTAATCAAAGGCATTGCATTCTGAAATCCGTATTTTAGATACCTCTGGCATACAAAAGTAATCCATTAAAGTTCTCCAATGTCTCAATTTATAATAACAATGAAAAGATCTTTTTAATTCGTTTGGCTTGGCACCTACATACCTGAAAAAGATTGAAATGATGAGACCAGGTTAGGACAAATGAGACAGTGCGGGAGACAAAATTTCAGGCAAACCTATGATTTAGTGCAGTGTGTCCCCTTCTATTCCCCAAAAATTATGCTTGGAGATAACAGAGGTTGCTACTGAATCTTGTAGTGACTCGTATCTCATCTGAATCAGGAGTAGTCTATAACATAAATATAAAAGCATAGGACTCATCAGAATTGCAGAAATAACCCATCACAATGAAAAAACATCTTTGAAGATATGAACACTGCTGGTTTTGTTTCTTGGTATGAGGCACTTGTTAGGTAATAGATTTTTTTTTTCCATAAAGAGTGCTGTAGTAGCTGAGAATGTTTTTTCATTTCTGCTTGTCAGACGAAAGATATCAATTTAGTTTTGCTTTTACAGTCATAACAACTCTTTGCCTACTTACATTTGTGCACTTAATATTTTGCCATTGTGGCATTGGACTGCTTCAACACGACCTGGTGGAGCAACTTCAAGCCATCGAGGCATTCAGGCAGGTTATCCATTTTCTGAGCAAGATTGGTTACTATGAGCAGATGAAGTGTCTCTGTGCTCATCAGGCACCTGTGCTGGAAATGATACTGCTCAGGTGGTTTTTCTTGGCTCCTGAGCTGTATCTGAAGAAGTGTTGTGTTTTCTCCTCTGTGTTGTGTTGAGAGTAGTGCTTAATGATTTCAGCATAATCTAGTTTTTTTAAATAGCTTCTTGGTTGGCTGATACTTTGTTCATGGTCTAATTCAGCTTATTTAATAAGCACAGCATTGTCAACTGCATATTATCTGTATGTCTGGAATGTTCTTTTAAAAACTAATTTTCATACAATGGCACTTTCATAGATAAAATCACCAAGCATCAGATATCAAGATACCTTTATATTTATTCACTGTCTTATGATAACATCCAATAATGAAAGAGCTCAAGTGATGTCACTTAACAAAATCACCCAAAGTAAATTCTTTTCTGCACAGTATGCAGTTAAATTCTGAATTTTTTTGCCAGAGGATACTAGCATGTCATAAGAGTTGAAGAGCTGATTGGACAATTTAATAGAAGAAAACACTACCAAGAGCTAGAAACACTGGTTTCAGTGTTCAGGAAATGGTTCAGGAAGTCTCTGTGCCACAAATGGCTGGAATTGAGACTATTGCAATTCGTCTCCCTGAGTGTTTGGCCTCCCTCTACAGGCACCCACATTCAGCCACTGTTGGAATAGGATACTCCAACAGATAAACTTTGGTTTTATCTACAACAGCTATTCTTGTCCCAAAGTGAGGCAACAGACGAGAGAAAAAGTACATATTTGTTTATGTAGATGTACTCACTGTTTTATTTAAAAAAAAAAAAAGTCCTAACTTGGAACTAACCCAAACTCCGCTGAAGTCATTGACTCAAGGAGCTGACTTCCATTATAAGTTAGTTTGAAAACTGGAAATTGTAACAGCAGAAGTGTAAAACCAGAAAATTATTTCTACTACTGTATTAACTGATTATGCTTTAGACAAAGTGTTGGTTAAAGAGTAGGATGGACAGACCCTGACTTTCACTTTATTTTAAAAGGTTATAGTTCTCAAGTATATTTTTGTACTGACATCTGGATATTTCAATATCTGAAGCAAATAGGAGCAAAACAGAAACCACCTGGATTTCCAAACTCCATATGTAGAAGACGTAAATGCTCACAGTTTTGCTTTGTTTCCTGTTTTCTTTGATTTTTTTTCTTTTCCTGCTCTGCTTGTTTGCTGTATGAAAGCTTCCTAATTGCTCTATTTTGATTTTTGAGTTCCTTTAAATAAACACAATGCTGTTATTCTGCAGATGTGTAGGGAAACCCTGACCTCTGCTGAAGCCTAAGGGAGACCTATTGTTTATATGACTCCACTCCAGGACTTCACAGTGGTAATCACTGGGTCTAGGAGTAGAATTTTTATACTTACAATATCAGGACCAACCTAATCAAATCTAAACTTCTGTATAGCTCATGGTATGTGTTTCACTCAGTTTTCAGTGTTGAATGTTCTTCTTTTGTTCATCTGTGTAATGGACAACATTGAAATATTACTTTGGGTCTGGATGTGAAATTCAGCTGTCATACAATATTTGGCTCACTAGACTTCAGTAGTTAGATGAAGAATTAATTTAGACTGTTGAATTGAAATAAATTCAGTTAATTGAAGTCAGTCAATAGGAGCTCTTTGTACATATTTGAAAGAAGAATGTGGACCTTTTTAAGTCTAATCAACTACAGAACATTATTAAGTTCCTGTAAGAAATGGTTTAAGTGCAATGTGATAATGAAAAATGAGAGTGAAAAAATTTTGTTCATTTTGAGTAGCTCTACAGTCTAGAATCTGAAAAGAAACCACTTTACATAATGGAAGGAGATACTTACAAAGCAGTCAGACTGAAAAACACCTAGAATTATAGGGGGTGGCAAATTAGAAAAGAGCTTGTAAAGTGATACAGTGGCAAAAATAATTTTAGGCTGGAGAGATATCTTTTTAGAAACCAGGGAGGTGCTAATACCTTTATTATGTGAAATGGTGCCTGCAACACCACACTGAGATCCGTGAGCCTCTGACAGTAGAAAAACATCACCAGTGAAAACAAAATGCAGCAAACCTGAAACGTGCTTTGGAGGCTGGGGCAGAAGTAAGTACTGTATAGCCAAATGCTGATGCTTTCACTCTGCTTTAGAATTGCTAATTTCAGAGTCTCCTTAGTGATTTAAAAGTCAGACAAACGTTACAAAACAATATGAATAACCCAATGTTTGCTACCTTTGTTTTTGCCTTCAGGTGGGTTTTAACCAGGTAGAAGACTTTGAACCCTATCTTTCGGTTGACTGTCTGGTTCCATCACTGTATATTAATATTGCCTTTGAGAAATCCAGGGCCAAATATCTCAGTGTACATCAGTATGCCATTTCTTTAATTTGTCTCATTCTCAGAGTCTTGCCTTGTTGAAGACATTGAAATGAGTCAGACAGCTGTACAGTTTTCTTCAAACCGCGGAAGTGTCTGCACTGGGCCAGGCTAAAGGTCAATCTAGACCAATACCCTGCACTTTACTATTGCCATTAGCAGATGCCTGGGGAAGAATGCAAGAACAACTGTGCAGAATTGCACTCCAAGCTTCTTGTGGGATTTTCTCCAGTGGAGATGCCATTTTTCTGTTTACTAGTCCTGTTGAGTTTCTTTTCTGTTAATATCTCCAGATGCTTTTCAAATCCTTATAGATTTTTTGCCAGTCCAGGTGTCTTCCAGCAAAGAGACTTCCTTACCCTAACTACTCACTGCATATCAAGAATGCCCTATTTTCCATCTGAACTTGACATTTACAAGTTTCGTCTGATGGCCACTCAACTCTCCTAGAGAGTGATTGCTCCTTCCTCATACATCCTGTCCACATCATTCTTGATATTATGAAGCTTTACTCTGTCTCTGTTAGTCATTTCAGTCCTTTTTTTCCAGTTCCAAGGGGTTTAGTATAATTAACCTGTCCATGCCTGGAGGCTGTAACTGAGTGCGGTTCATACTTGCCACCCTCTCCAAACCTTTTCCATTCTATTGTAGCTATCTGACCAGCTACATCAGTGTAACTGGAACTGCTGTCCATCTGATAATTTACAAATTTGGCTTCTAATCTTGCAGTGAGAGTCAAAGGGATTGAACCTTGGTCAGCTGAAATGAGCTCAGTTCAGATCCCCTGCAAACACCTCATAAGGAAACTGGAACTCTAGAGAGGACCAGAACCACATGTTCTCCTTCCTGGTGTGTGTGAGCGGTTTGGACTGAATTGTTTTCACTGGTTTGCTCAAAATGACTTTGCTCTTCAGTGGTGATTATTTCTTTGTAAATGTCTAGCTTAACCTTAGTTATGAAGAAAAAACCCCTTTCTGTTGTTCTGAGTAACCCGACAAAACACACTTCCCTAAAATGTGATTAATAATTTTTAGTTAATTAACTTCACCCCTCAAGGTTCACTTTTGTCAAAAGCAACCTTAATAAAAATTTCCAGTCAAAGGGAAAGATTAGATCTAATGTCCTGAAGTTTTGGAAAACCATAACATGAAAAATAATCAGCTGAAAATAGCCACCCAAAAGAGTGATTAACAGGAAAGGCAGAAATTTAAACAATGCTGGAGGAGCACCCTGCGGATGCTCAAAATTTTCAGCAGAATGCCTTAAAGCAAGGGAAGTTCAGCATGCACATGAGCTCATGCAGGACTGGGGCTACATGGAGGATGTGTTTTCTCTCTTCCCAGAGCTATATAAATGATACATCTTGGATAAAATTCATCCCCGATGTACAAGTTAAAAATAGAGACTAGAAACAATTCTTTTTAGATCTAAACATTTGCACGGGATAAAGACTATTGAATATTAAAAATCTGTGAAGTAACATAAAACAGAGCGGGACAGACATTCTCAGAGAGCTCTGTAAAAACTTACAGAAACCGGAGGTAATGATCAGGCTAGGAATGTTTTTTTAAAAATAACTTTCCCCAGCTTTTTCAGGGTCTGTTAAATTTTATGTGTTGAAAAAATATTCTCTGAATGGGATCTCAGGCCATCGGAAGCAGACTTTCTCTCCAATTTTTAGTGCGAAAAGGATCTTCTAAAATATCATATTTCCACACAAAGTTTATTTTACATGAGTTTGTTTATTTCTTCTGTCTCCATGCTGCAGAGGGTGAATTCTGCTCCATGGTAATCAGCGTGGATGGTGAATGCCTAATTGCTGTGTTAAGTGTTTAGGTTTATGATGCTATATAAATAAAGCGCTAAATACAAATGAAACACACCCATCATTACTACAGTTTGCATTAGGTTTATAGTGTTGTGTTCTCAAGATGTGCAACCCGTTTGTGTGTAGCAACTGAAGGTTATACACTTTAGATTATAAGAAGTTCAAGCATGTGGTACAGGAAGAAACATCAAAGGTTAGACTGTTATTATTAGGACACTTCAAAGAAAAGAATTTCTGAAGCCTTTAAGTTTTACGGCAGGTGCATGAAGAGGTGCCAGGTCATCTCAGGGTGGTCAAAAGAAGACTACATAGAAACTAGATTGCACAGGACCCCTTTTATCTGTCAAAGACAGTTGGGACCCTGACTTGGAAAGAGTTTTAACAGTGATTTTGAATACTGGACATCAAGCCTCTCTAATTTCAGCTGCTCTCAGCATGGAAGCTTGCAGTCATGGTCTCTCCCAATGGGCACATCTGGGTAACAGAAGAGTGTCCTCCTGGTTGTGTCGCAGGCACAGAGCTCCGGGGCGGCCGGCGCTGGGTCAGGCAGGCTGAGCTCTCCACAAAACACTCAGGGGTTTGAAGCAGATATTTGCTTCGATAATTATGGCAGTGCAGGGGGATGACCTCTGGCTCCTGCTCAATGTCTGTAATCCATTTGGAGACAAAAATGTCATTCTGGTGTTACTTATTTGGGAGAAGTACAAAAGGAGATTAATTATATTTGTAGTTTAAACAAACTAGCACAATAAATCCAACACCTTCTGATCAGAACGTGATCATATTCCCCTAATGGGATATTACAGGAAGCTATACGGAGAATAATATTTTTACAATCAAATTAAGTGACAGTGATGGCTAATTTTAGCTTATTAGAGCAATATATGTTCAGAGCTTGGAAAGAAAACATTTATTTCTTTAGCTTGTACCGACTTCTCTTTCCTGGAGACTTGTATCTCAGCCCCACCTGCTCTGTGCTATAATTTGTCAATTTAATACTGCTTAACAAGTATGTTCTTCTTTGGAACATCATCAGGCAAAATAATGACTTTGTCTTAATAAAATGAAAAAACAAAATGAATTATATATAGCTAAGAAAAACATATTCCCTGCAACCAATTGCAAAAGGGTTTCTTTCTGCTAATGAATTAATACATTAAACAATAATAGTTAAAAACCATTTCATATTGCTTTGATCATTCACTTACACGTCATTAAGTAGACTAAGCATTTTAGTGTGAAAAGGCTGCATTTACAAATTAGTCCAGAGGACATGTTTCACACTGAAGATCACCACATATATTGCGTTTTATTTCAGCTGCACATGACACAACCTTAATATTAGAGCCAGATGATTAAAAGAACATTACCTGAGCCTTGAGAGTCACTGAATGAGCTATGCTAAATTGGTTGTTTTCTATTTTGTGATTAATTGTGCTTCTAAACCATATTTTAGTGTGCTTTGTTTTTCTGTCCCCAGTCATCCCATATTATTAAAGAGAAATTCTGCATATCTCTCCTGGAGTCCAATTAAGGATTTGCATCATGACTAGATTTTTCACTTTAATTACTGTATATAAAGTAGGTTTTGACTTATTTCCATATTTATCAAACTATGCAGAAGAAGCAAAATTCATCAAATAAACAGATATCTGTGGCTATAATTGCAGCCTGCACTGAGCATGTAGGAAGAAAATATGAGGGTCCAAATTTCATTATGTAGAACATAATAAACATCTGAATAATTAAACTGTGTGTAAATCAAATGCTTGGCAGTAGTAAGAATAGAGAAGAGACACCTTACTTTGATCAGAAAAAACCTCATGTTTCTAAATATATTAAAAAAAATATTTTAGACATAATTCAATCAGCACTGAGTAGAAACACACAAACCAAAACCTTGAATTTGTGGCTTATCAGGTGAGGGAGGATGTCATGTGCATTTAGAAACATTTTTTCATTAATAGTAAAGTAAGCTTAGCTTTCCCTTTTCCATTACTATTGGAAACATGCTTCAAACAAACTAGAGGATGCAAACTCTTACACTGAAATGGCAAGTTCAATTAAGACTTGCAGCCAGCTCTGATAAACTGCCTTAAATCAAATGGCAATAATTGTTAAAGCAGAAGCTTTGTCAGACTTAACTATGAGGACTTCATTGTTCACTTGAATATCTTCTTTTAGGTGTCAGTTAAAGGGAATACGGGAATATTTCTTTATTAAATAATTTCTAATTATGAGCTTTAATTAATGCCTTTCCATTTGCTATGAAGTAGTGCTATAATCTCTTTCTATTACACGTCTTGAACCCTGGTATTTTTAGTTCTATAAAAATTTCGAGGAAATTACATTTCATATAGAACTGCGCAAAATTCTTCTAAGCTAAAAATACTGAAAGTAAAGTTTTGTGGACCAGACCTGACTTCAGTGTAAAATTTTACTGATGTTAAAAGAATGATAAGAACATAAAGAACATTCATGCTGATTTGCACTTCAAGTGAAAAAAACCAAAACTATCCACAACCTCTTGTCAAGCAAACTTATGTCTACTTACTCCAGTACAAAGCTGGATTTTTGATTGATTTTTGATTTGGATCTTTTTTATTAGGCACACAAAATTTTTTAATTTGCTGGAAAACTTCTTGAAGAAGCATTTTGTTATTTAGTTTTTTAAAAATTATTTTTAGAGATGTTTATGGGAAGTGAAGAGCTACTCTACTGTAATTGCATCTTTTTGTAGATACTAGAGTTGTTTCTTGGAAACAAGAACTTGTTTTACTCATTTATTTGGTCTGCCCTACTGAGCATACAAATAATAAGTGAGGAGGAGAAAGCAATTCAGATAAAGGAGAGAGAAAAAACTTAAAAAAAATTGTTTAAATCAACACACCAACAAAAAGGATTTAAGCCTATGCAAGCAGGAGAAAGGAAAGCTAATCAAAATACCTGGTGGTAAAGAATAAGTAATGAAATTCTTGTCAAATTTTAATCTATAACCATCTGCCAATCCAATTTAGACATGCTGTAAGATATGCAGGAGATGTGCTGATTGAACAAAGCAAATCCATTCTTGAGGAGGGAAGAATGGAAATGCGCATCAGTGCATTTCCTAGATTGAGACCTATCTAACAACCTCCCACACAACCACCACTCAGCAGAAAAGTCAAAAGGACCTTGGGCGATGCTGAAAGTCTGGATAAAAGCAAATGTAGGGCTCATTCTTAAATAAAGGAGGAATAATCATACAATGAGCATCCATTAGCCCTAACATCACTTTTAAGTAAGGTACTGCAAAACCTCTGACAGATGTAGTGCTATGACGAGCAGCTTAGGTGTGGTTAAGCTTAGCTTACCGTATTAGGGACCATTATCTGCTATTACATCTGCAGCATGTCACTCGTGTGTGGCACTTAGCAAACAGCTGACATGTCAGCCTCTGGGGCACATGAGGGTGACAAGCAGCACAGGAAAGTCAGAATGACAGGAGAAAAACCCAAAGCATGCTCTTGAAATAAGGTTAGTGTAACTGTCTGTCAGAGAGGAAACTTTCTACAAGGAAGGAAAGTGGGATGGCAGGAGTGTAAAGGATAAAATTTGGTTCGTCATGTTTTATCACAGTATTAGTTGTGTGTGCTCTCCTAACCCTCCCTGTTTAATATTCTCTGGCAGGGTAGAAAACCACTGATTGAAAATACCAATACAGGGTCATATTCTAACTCACAGAGTCTCAACTAAGCAATGTATTCTTTTAAATGCAAAACCAAGAAAAAGGATACAGCTGAGACTTCTTTTCCTTACTGGGTTTGTTTCTTATGTATAGGATTAAGAAATATAAGTAGGAACCAAGGGAGAAGTTTGCAACACTTCTTGATATGTTTAACTCAGTAAACAAACAGAGGGAAAGCAAAGAGATAAAGAGGAAGGAACGCAAAGACACTAAGGCTGCAATAACCAATAATCATAAAAACAGCAAGTTGGTCTTTCAGGAAGCTGACATACCAGTCATCCTATTGGTATAAAATTATTAACCCAACATAAATCTTTCATGATAAACAGCATAATAAAGTTATGTCTTAACACCACTGGGGATCAAGGGCTGATGTTGAGAAATGATCTTCCTAAACCTTAAGTTGTTTTTCTTTCTGAGCTACACTGTAAGTATTAAAGCGCTGGTTTTGACCAATAACCAAAGTCGCTGAAAAAAGAACTGTTATGTGGCAGAGGCAAGGCAGGCCAGCTGTTCTCTATTGGTCACAGTCACCACTGGTTAAAATATCTCTTGCTCACAATTTTTGGACTGAGATTGGCAAACTGAAAAAAATGTGGAAAGTGTGGTATTTATGCCTGGAAATAAAAGAAGAGTAAAGGAGAAGAGAGAGCAGAAAGAGCTCAGATAATACATCTGCACTTAGCAAAGGAGGCATACAGGAGAAAGGACAACATCCTCTCTCTTGAAGAGAAACACATTATATAGAAATGCATTTAGGTTTACTGGCTCTCTTTCATCTGTTTTGAGCCTCTTCTCCCACCACTATCCTCCCTAAGGACTCACTTTTGCATGGAAAGTATTGCATTGAGGCCTGTCATACAGAGGAAGTGGAGATCCACAGCTCATATTTCTGGGACCTGGTTATAATTTGGTTGCAATGCAAAAAGTGGCCAACTGTGCAGTGGAGTTTATTAGACTATCCAGGTGTTTCCTGTACTTCCAGGGAAGGATCAAAGTTTGTAGTTACAAGAGTGCATAGACTATCAGAGTGTATGAAATATATCACAAATGTATTCATTGAAATGCTGTCAGAGCTACTGTTGGAACTGTACTATTAGCCTTAGAGACTTCAACATCCATATGAACATCAAACCAGATGAGGCAACATCTGTTTTCCTGGTAAGGCTGAGCAACCTAGATTTTACCCAGCCACTTGACAGACATTCATAGGGCAGGAAAAAGTATTTGATTTTCATTTGCATATGGTCTAGTTGTCAGAAATACAAAGGGACCTTTTTGTTTGGTTTGAGAATTTTAAACTAAATTTCAATGTGAGAGAGATTTTTCCTTGCCTAATCAATGCAGTTTCTTCAAGATCAGCTAGGAGTTATTATTTCTAGGGTTTTTTTACCTTGAGTGAAGTAAAAGCTTTTTCTTCCTGGCTTATTGTTAGCAAAGACAACCAAATTCTCTGGGTTGTGGATAATATGGCAATCAATTTTATACTGATCTTTGTCCTTGAAAATAAGCTTGTTCAGTGGTTGAAGTTCACAATCTCTGGCTTAGGAGAGTTAGCTGGCATTTTTTTTGACCTTCATATATAATACATATGGATACATATTATTGACTATTATTGG
Organism: Ifrita kowaldi; assembly: GCA_013398055.1. Taxonomy (NCBI): domain Eukaryota; kingdom Metazoa; phylum Chordata; class Aves; order Passeriformes; family Cinclosomatidae; genus Ifrita; species Ifrita kowaldi. The sequence goes on along the minus strand of VZRS01003142.1, from coordinate 1,816,900 downwards.
GAATCTCTTTTCTAGTTCCAATGCAATTTATTTTCAATCATTGCTTTTCTAGAAGTATTCCTTAAAATGTAATGTTTTTAAGATTTAGGTGTTTAGGAACTGCAGTATTTCAAATAGAATCCACTCTGTCCCCTTTCAGTAGACACCTATTTGTTTTGTTTTGGTAATATGAACACGTTATTTACATTTTCTTACTGTAATGCTGCATTCTTATTGTATTTTAGCGTGTATTAAATTCTTTAGTTACTTGATATGCTCAAAAATATAATTAGAACCATTATTAATTACTATTTCTGCTCAGCTTACCCAAGGTAGTTTATGTCCAGCGATTCAAAAATTTTAGTTGTGCTTCATACTACATACATTTACTTACTACATTTTATTAAGAACTCGTCCCCACAAAAAGTTGTTTTTGATATTCATGATACTTACTCTCCCCAGTAATCTGAAGTCAGGTAAACACTCACGGGTCAATACCTGGCTTTTGCAGTCTTTGCTGTATAGTTCCTGTTCTACTGACTTTGAACTTGATGGGTTTGAAACCTACTGAACTGTAGCACATAATAACAAAGCACTCACGGAATATAATGCCAGTAGTGACAGAGGCTTAATAAAGAGAGCTTTTGATGGTAAAAAGTGCATACATTCATAAAAATATTTTTTGCACAAAAATGAGAGCCATTGACTATCACTGTCATTCATTATTCTGCTCAAGGTTAATGAGACATGAAACAAAATAAAGTGAAATACTGAAATTTGCTGAAAATACTGAAAAGCTTCTCTTGCTTTGCACAGGGTGACGCAAAAGACATTGAACGTAGTTTTACGCACACAGCTGTTTTTTGCCTAGTGTGGATCCATCCCTGAATAGCATAAAGCCAAACAGATTCTTTGGGGACTTTTGGTGTAAGAGCTGCAGTGACGCAGGAGAAAGCCCAGTGAATGCAGCAGCACGCTGGCAGTGTCAGTGAAGGGCTGCATGGCCCTGCAGAGCTTTTCTTGTCCACGGGGCTTGGTGCCACAAGAACCACAGTACAGAAAGTCATGCTGGAGCCCTACACGTGCTCAGTCCTCTCTGGCTCTAAATTTCATCTTGCTAACTGGCTTTCCATGTGCTAACTTCTGATTGTGCTCCTCATGTTTGACATGTAAAATAACACTGCCCCCAGTTCCCTTAAATTTACATGACTGCTTGTTGAGAACTTTCTCAGATTTTTGTTGGGTAAGGAGGCATATATGGTTTGATGGCTTTGTTATCAAGGGTGTCAGCCAAAACTTTACTTCCCTCTGCAGATTAATCTTTATAGTACAGCACAGTAGGACTTGTTGGAAAGCTGGTGCTGCTATCGTGCTAGCATTTCAGTGGAGAGAGACAAGGGGGCTTCTCCCAGCCAAGGGAACTGTAAGTAAGGGAAACCTCTGAGTGGTTATTTTGAAGACCATTGTCATGTTTCAGTGCTCCATATTTCAAACTTAAATTAGTCTTTTTCTAATGTTTAATAGTGTTAAGCACATCTACATCTCAGCTATCCACATCTTGAGTCCCTTCCAGCGCTTTAGTTAAACTGCAGCTATAAAAGAACTGAGATTGCTGGAAATAAATTTTCTTTAGGCTCAAAACTTTGCCAATTGTATATTTTGTAATTCAGCTGTCATTTATATTAAATACTCTATTTAATTATATTAATTCCTACAAAACATAGTTTATAAAACACAAGCCACTTGGAAGTTTCTCACTGCAGCTACTTATAGCAAACTTGAACTGTTGGAAATGGAGCAAAGGGAAAGTTTAATGGAAACTCAGTCCTGTATCTTGTCTGAAAGATGGGGATTACATTATGTTGACATTACTTATTTGAATATATGAAATGAAATTTGGATAATTAAAGGGTCTATAAACATTGCAGTAAAGTTCTCATTACCTCTATTTATACAGTACCATGGTATGGACAAACACTGGATGCTCATTTCTCAATGGTATCAATTTTATGATGCTGGCTAGTAAAAGGATGGCTTAGGAAAAGGAAAGTGGGTGAATATGGTATTGCCAAATAGAGTGTGCAGCTTGAGACCAAGTTACAAAGAGGCTGCATAATCCACATAACCATTTTTGGGGCTGGGAGAGTTAGCATCCCTACTCTTTGTAATAAAATCTCCTGGTTCATTTTCTCTGGTTGTAAAATTGGCTGAAGTCTGTTTTTCATGTCCTACTCATTTTATCAGGGTGAGAAGAAGGTAGGTGTGTTTGGAACCTGTCTGATTCCTTGGTTGTCCCCTCAGTGTTGGATGGCACGGGTGTGGAGCCACAGCAAGACCAAAATGGAGGAGAAGGGATGATAGCATCCCCAATCTTCAAGAGCTGCTTATGTCTTTTTTTTTTTTTTTGCTTATGGCAAAAGAGAGAGATGGGAATTTGGGACTGTGCCTGTGTGAAGGAAGGAGTGAGGGTAGCGTGTGCCCCCAGTAGCTGTACTCAAGACTCAGAGAGCTGAACTCGGTGGAAAAGTGATCTCGCCTCTGATTCACAAATTCCAAGGAATGGGCAATATGAGATAAATTTAATATATTGACATTTCAGTACAAAGGGAAAAGGCGCAGGTGTGTGCAATAGCAGAAGCTGGGCAATGCAGAGGACTGCAATGTGAGGAGCTGCACTGTGGTTGGCATGCTGGAGGCTGTTGTGCCAGTGGTGCTGGTGGGCAGGAGCGGGACAGAGATGGGAACATCCCCTAGTGTGTGACTCCCAGCTCCTGCCACAGGATTAAATACTGCTTTGCTGACTTTCACAGTGGATAAATAGACTATGTAGGAACCTATTAATGTGTCTTTCAAATAATGCCTCTTCATTTTTGTGTTTCTGCCCATAATGCCTCTACTCACAGATAGGTGGTAGGAAAAGTCCTCTGATTTTGTGGAGCATTTCAGATTTCATCCACAAGCTTGTATCTTCCATATTGCTGAAAGCAACCAGTGTTAACTGCTTTTAGGTGTAGATTTTAGATCCCAGTAGGATTTGAGAGTTTGTATTCCTTTCCAGAACAACTTCATGCAGACTCCATACTTGTGAATGGTTTCATGATTGTCTAGGACACAGGAAAACAATTCAAGGAATGGCTATACTAATGAAGAATACATCTCCTGAAAAGCTGCCAGCCTTCTTTGACACAAGTTCCTGAAAGCAATGCTCTGAACGTATAGGGTTGGTAGTTTTAATTTTCTTTCTGCATTTTTCTTATGCTTGCTTGTTGCTTATCCATGCCAGCTTGAATACATTGACATTGCTATATAGCCAATACTCACACCCCTGCATTTTTCCTTGCACCAAATACAGTATTTTTAATGCAGAGTTTTATCCCCAAGATATAATACCTCAGTGCTGGTAAATGGTAAATTATTGATTAGGTATTAAGTGCCTGCTTTGATGTTCATCACTTCACTTGAACTTGAATGATGGCAGACTTGGTATTCTCCAGCAGTTTGCATGGAAGGCCTCCCTCTACCTGCCTTTTCAGTTCATTCTGGATAGCTCTGTTACAGATAATCCCTAACTGCATATTTCAATGATTAAGTTAATCTATTAAAGTTAATCTTGGATTCTGAGCTTTCCACTCCTGTTTGCTATGATAATCCCATGCTCTTTGCACTTCCAAACTGACAGCAGTGTACCCTGACATTTCAGTGTTGTAAAAGCAATGGTTTTATAGCAACAACCTCCAGTGATATAAGCAAAATGAAACTTGTCATCATTCTGTGAGTTAGAATTTACTATAAATAGAAAGTGTTCAAAAGGTGTTATTTAGTAGTTTGCATTATGCAGCTGTCTATTTAAATCATTTAATTTTGGCATCTAATCTAACTCCCAGTCTCCATCAGAGACAAATAAGAAACCATATGTGAAAGCATCTGTGAAAATCTTTCTTTTATTTATGACAACATTAAAGAGAGGCTCTGATGTCAGTTACTTAACAATAATAGACGTTCCTTTGCACCTATAGTGCCTGGTTACTTGGGCATATCCCTCTGTGGTATCTTATACCTACTGCTGTTTCCTTCATTATATACAGATGCACAGCAGTGAAGACAGTAATAGTCTTTCTTAATTAAATAAAGCTAAATGTTAATTAGTCAGAAAAATTGATTTATTTTCAGTGCATGAAACTTTTCATTGTGTCTCTCTTCTTTTTAAAGAACAGGTTGGATATTCATTTAGGACTTTACATTTTTTCCTTTATTTCTGCACTGTATTTGGACTCTTGTGGTGGGATCTAATCGTCATAGAAAAATTATAGGTCTACAGATGTTTTCAAGATGTTACTCTGTCAGTAGCAGATTATCCCCTGTAGCAAAATCTCATTAAAGTGCAATTTACAGAGCTCTGCTGATGTTGCCATCAACCAAAATTAAAGGCATTAATTTTTCAAAGTTCACAGAAGTCCTTACATAAATGATGTAGCAGTTTGCAAGAACAATTTACAGAAGTGTTATTTGCAGAATTAACCTACATTAACAGAACAAATGTTGTAAGGGTATAAGAAAGGATTGGGCAGTGAAATTGCAGATGTTCATGGTTTGTTTTAGGTAGTGGGTGCAAAGAATAGTTGAAATGAAACAGTTACTTTTCTTTGATGCAAAGTTGGGTAAGTAAGTTGGAATCTGAACTCTGTCTGTGAAGAGTTAAGCTTATAATAAAGTGATCACCAGTTTGGGACACCCATGGAGACCTTAAATTCTACTTTGAAACATCTGTACTTGATATCTCTTAAAATATTCCCATTTAGAGAATGAGTTTATGTAGCTCATGTTGTGAGTATGTCTCTTCAATAGAGTACCAAATGCTTATCCAGGTATTTATTGACTTAGGATGTCTATATTTTAACTGAGCCTAGAACTTCCATGTCAAATACATCAGGAAATTTCAGGCTATTGGTGTTTTACGGACCAGTACCAGAGTAAACATCAGTTAAATCAGTAGGAGGAGACGACTCATTTTCAATATTTAGAGCCATATGCATATGTAATGACCACATTTAGTGAACATTCACCTGCCTTTGCAAGCACCCCGAAGTGCTGGCCAGCGTGGTTGTCATGGTGAAGCCCCCACAGCCACAGTTATCTCTTCCACTTTTGTATGTGCTATACTTCATTATCCAGAATTAATATTCAGCTGATGGGTAATTCCCTCCCTCCAACACAAACCAGCTGAGCATGTGCTCGGAGTTAAAAGTCACCATCTCTAGAACTGGGAGCCAACAGAGACATTTTAACTTCAGTACTTACAAAGGACACACTTCCCACTCACACATTGTTCTGTGTATTCATAGAAGGTTTTATACCACTGTAACAGGTTGATATAATTAAATCAACATTTTTACTTGACTTTTTTTTGGTCTATGGCAAACAGATAGTTGTTTAGACATTAGCTGGTTAAGCTGGAAATGTATCAGGATGCTTTCCAGGGAAAGGCAATGATGGCCCTAAGTTTTAGTTTTTCTCTTTACTATTTTGGGAAACATTTGTCTTGAATGTTACTTTGGCTAAAGATTGAACAAAAAAATTGCCCCAAAGATATCTTTTTATCTGTCACTTGTTTCTAGAATTCTTCCATTTTATATTCATGAAAGATTCAGACCTTTCAGAGAAAAACCCCTGGTTTTTTTCAAGCAGTCAGTTCATTCAGGCTTCACCCCGTGTGTTACCCACATCCTTGTCAGCTCTGAAGTGTCTTGCCCACCCCAACGGGCAGGAGTGAGCCACACTGTGCACTCCACCACCTTAGGAGTGCCTCTTGGCTGATTTCTATTCAGCCTTCTCAGCCATTCGGTTTCCAAGGTGCTTAACACTGCTCTTGGTGTTTTAGGTCTTTGGTGTTCTGTATTTGCAGAAGAGATGTTGAGTGTTGCTTGTTTTTCAGTATCTGGTTACTGAATTTTAGAGAATAAAATGGGGCAGAGGTGCTCTAGAACAATCCTCCTGAGCACTGAGATGCCAACAGAGAAGGCCCCCACATTGTGCTGGCACCACTGTGTTTGTGGTTCCACTATGCACTGTCTGAAAAAAACAGGGATGGACATGGGAGCTGTGAGGATGGCATAAGCTCACTGAAATGGCTCAATTCCCAAATATGAAACCACAATCCACCAGATTGCTTGTGAGCTACAGTTAGCTTTGGCAATTAGACAGCCTGGATATTTAAATTGTCTTTAGCTGCTAGAGACAGAAAAGCGAGGACTGGATGGCCATGTAGGTGATCACCTTGTCCGTGTGAGCAGCAGAGCACAGGGCTGACCTGTGGGGACCAAGACTGGCTTGTGAGGATTGGGCCTGACCCATGGGGACTGAGGCTGATTCAAAGGGTTTAGGGCTACCCCAGGAGTCTGTACAGAGGCTAAATCAGGCTAGGTACTATCTTGAAAACAGCCATACTGGGGGGAAATCCAGTGCATTTAGGACTTGTACATTTTAGGACTGGGTTTGCATGGCAGAAATTCCTTGAGTTTGCAGCAGCTGTTGTGTGGACGTGTCTGATTGGCATCTGCCAGCCTGCTAAGGAGTAAAGAGTGTGTCCTGAGAGGGCTTGCAGATTGGGACCTTGAGTTATATGGCTTAGAGACCCTGTAACGAGTGTCTGATGCATTAGTCCAGCGTAGGTGCAACAACATATGTAAGGGAGAAGTTAAATTGAGCTGCATTTATTGCCATTTTAGAAATGTTGGCTTATTTGTAGCCAACATTTATAGCAATTCATTTTGGAATACGGCTGCTAGCCCTATGCTATGATACACATGCATAAATTATGTTAGAGATACAAATGTCTGCTTGCTCCTGTAGTATTCAGCGAGTCTACAATTAGGCAGGACTTACTTGATAATAGAGGCCATAAATTTCTCACAGTGTTTTGCCTTTAAGTTTTTGATTGAATCAGAGTATGTAATTTAAAGAAATGCACATGGAATTGATCACAGTTGTTGGTAACCTGCTCTGGTGTTTGAACACAAAAAGAACGGTGTATCATATGATTTTGAGTATCAGTGACTGCAGCTGAACATACTTAAATAAAACCAACCAAATAAACAAACAAATAACAAGCAATACTTTGTTTCATATTGCAGTTTTAATGATGTAGTTAGTGAAGAAGAGAATGTGATCCCTGATTGAAAATTTTTGTATCTCTTTTCCCAAGAGTTGCTGTCTTGATTTCTGTTTGTGTCCATAAATATAGTGTAGTTTTACAACCAGTAAATGCATCATTTTTTCTTCATATTCCAGTTGTCTCTGAGAGATTAGTATAAATCATATTGGCTTTCAATAGGAACATTTTCAGATAATTTGTAAAATTATGCAATGGAAGAATAGTTTGCAAAGGAAGAATATTGTGAAACCACACCACTTTAGCAATGTATCTGTATTCTGCAATAACCTTTATTATCTGGCTCTTTTGTGTAGAAAATGTGTGATAAATACTGATCATCATCGTTGTCCTTTTTCTTTCCCATAGATGATAATGTTGAGACTTTAAAGAGTTAAAAAACAAGACCATTTTAAGGGCTAGTAAACACGTGTTCCTGATGTGCAGGAAATAAGTATTTTCTATTCCTGTAAGCTGTTCCCCAAGAAGCCTTACCTTTCTTTCGCGAAACAGTGTCACTCAGCCGAAGTTCCTATACGCAAACCACTTTGATTCTTTCGAGAGCAGCGGCCTCGTGGCTCCCCCCGAGCTGCTTCGCCAGCGGCCGGGCTGCACCTCCACCAGCTCCCAACCTTGCGTGTGGCCAGCCCGAGCCTGGCTCCCGACCCGGGGCTGAGGGGGTTCAAAGAGGCTGTGCACGCTGCTCGCCCGGCCTGGGGGCTGCCAGCGGCGCTCGGCGGGGCTGGTTTAAGTTACGGAACACCCCTGGGAGCGCCGCGCTCGCCGGGGAGCGCAGGAATGCGGTGCCCGCAGCTCCCCCGGCCCCGCTCCCACGGCCGCCCGGAGCCTCCCCTGCTCCCCGTGGCGTGGGGACAGTGGCCGTGAGGGTGGCACCGCTTCCCTTCCCGGCATCGTCCCGCTGTGGGAAACCTCCCCGGGGCCGGGCATCCGCTGGCGGGGCTGCCCGGGGAGCGCAGGGGAGGAGAGGAGCGCTCGCCCCGTTTGGTTTCCCGGTTAGCCGGGTCCCTGCGAAGCTGAAAGACGGCGTTTAAAAGAAGTTGCAGATAACGTAGCCAGCGCTGTCAAATGCGCAATACTTATTGTTATACTCCCCTAGAAAATAAGCAGGAACCAAAATAAAAGTGTTATATTAATATTTAATACACCTTTGGCTATGTAAACGTAGAATGGGTTTTTAAAAAAATGGCACAGCGAGGAAAATGTGAATGTTTTCAAAGAAAACGGTGTTTCTCACCGCTTTTGGTAAATGCTTAAACTTAACGTGGGCTTCACTTTGCAGAAAATGTGAGAAACATATGAATGCCTGTGCCTTATGGAAAGCCATGAAATCTAAAGTCATGAACCTCTGTTCACTATTAAAAAATAAAATCCTATTCTTTTTCTCTGTAAGGTCCTGATTAATGGACAAAAACCTTCTTCCTTGTTTTTTCGCATTCTTTTTGCAGTTCCTTAAATGTGAGACAGACAATAAATTATTTGCACAGAGCCTACTACATACCAGTTCCTATTTGGAGCTTGACTGAGAAGCAGAAACAAATATGGGTATTGTGAAAACCACACTGGGTACAAAGACTGCACACGGATTGCCACTTATAGTCAACAGCTGGGAATAATATGGGTCTTTATTAATCTGAATATTAGTGGTTGCCATTTCGTTTCTTTTTTTATGATTTTGACAAGATGGTGGGAGGAAAGACATAAGGGATTTCTTGCTGATAAGGACGCTCTTAATACTCACTTTGTGCCAGTCTGTTTACCGCTTTTAAGTGGAGTGCTCCTTTTATTTTTCTTTTAACAGCCTGCAACTTCTGTAATTAGAAAGAGAGAACTGAATTTAGAGCTGTACCAAAAATGGCAATCCTGATCTGCAGTGCATTAGGAAAGGAGACAATGGGATGAAGCAGGCAGGACAGTGGAGACAAGAAATTTATTACTGGGCATTGCCTAACGAGATGAAAATTCCTTGGGATTTTCAAATAAGCACCACAGAAGAGCAGTAATACCAGTGTTCATCTGCACAAACCTTCCCACACTTCAATTTTAAAATAATAACTGTGTCTTGTTATGGAAGGACATGGACAGTGCTGGGAGGAAGGATGTGACTGTGGCTAAAGTGAGTATTGGATGCAGAAAAATTGACCTCTAATTCCACCTTTGGCAGTTTCAGTCAGTGGTAATTCACTCTCTGTGTGCCTCAGTTTCCCTGCTTGTAAAGCTGTGCTGATTGTGTGGCCGGGCACAGGGGACGGCTGAAATGTACATTCCAGTAGATAAAGCCCTATATAATCTAAGTGCATCATGTTATTTCTGGTTGAAATCCTTGCCTAAACAAAATTGTCCATGACCTCCCTGAGAAGAGCTGCAAAGGTCAAGGCTATTACATTTAGACCATTATTACACCCCAGGTCCAGGAATAAGGAAATAAATCACAGATAATGAGAAAAAGTTTCACAAAGGTTTTTTTATGAACGGAGAAGAAACCAAAAGGGGAACAGTTTCTTGAAAAAGGACATTTTCATACACTACTGAACTAATGATAATTTTACTTTATGTTTCTAGTGTTTGCAGCTCTTACAGGAAAGATGAGAATGCTGCAAAGCCCTCTAAATCCCCTTCTTTTTTAATGTGGCTGCTTTTTGTGATTATAGGCTTAGACATGATCTGCAAGATTTAAATTCAAACAAAAGATGATGAAAACGAGAGGTGAAAGTGTTTTTTGTTTTCTATCATCTAGCTCTCTATGCTCTGCTTTTTATGTCATTGTTTTAATAATTTAGCTAAATTGCTGGGAAAACAGACAGTGTTTAAATCAATGTAACAGCCTGGTGTGGACACAAGTGTGTTAGTTATAAAGATATTTATTACAGTATAGCTTTAATGAAAGCAAGCAGCAGTGGTATAAATAAACCGTGTTCCAATAATATTCTGTTTGTGATGTGAGGTGGCACCGATTTAAGCCAAAACATTTTTTTACAATTGATTTGATTACTTTGGTGTAGAAATTGTATTGAGGCAAGGCCTGGGGTGGGAGAGGATCTGATGTGAACAAAAAAGGTGTAGGAGGATGTATCTTGACTGTCATGCCGGATTGATTCCGAAAGAATTGGGAAGAATCTTAACAAGGGAGATATTTACCTTTTGAGATGAGTATATTTGTTACTCTTTTTTTTTAAATAGGTAACGTTAAGTAGTGTTTTGGGTTTAGTAACGTTTCTACGCTTCAAATTTGTGGTATGAAAATACATGAAAATCTTTCCACTGTGAAAAGATTACAGGATTGTTTTTCCAAGTAGCTCATTAAGAACTATCTTATTGTATTTATTCAAAAGTTTATGTCGGAAGAAAAATATCTTTCCAGCTTTTGGGAACTAGGTCTCTTAAGAATAAATTGTTTTCTATAAAATGCTAGTGTTTGAACTGACTCATTTGCTTCCTGAATATTGACAACTTGTGTCATATCTGTAGAATAGAGTGCATCTTTCTCCTTTTATGCTGCTGTTCCCTGATTATATTCTGTTTATCATACCAGAAGAGTCTGGGAGTAACTTTGTAAGTGAAGAATAAAAAACATTGCATTTCTTATTACAGGCAAAATCCTGCCCAAGCCATAATAAGGTGAAAGCTTGGAATATACCATGTACACGATAGAATTATTTAAATTTTCTTTTCAAACAACAGACTTGGTATGATTGTCCCACAGTTTCTGCTGCTTAATATTTTTAATTATGTTGCTAATGAAGTAATCACAAAATGGCAAACCATTCTTTAATGCAAGCACACCAAAGGATTTGAATTAAGGTTGAATGTTCACTGTTAACAGTGCCTATCCTCATTTTTTGTGCTTAACTCTTCAGCTTTAATATTGCATTAACTTGGTTTTTAGAGAGAACGTTTTGCCCTAAGTATAAGAAAAACGTTGATCTTTTATGTTGTCAGCCAGGGCAGATGCAAATCCTTCTACTTTTTATTGAAGAATTAACCATCTCCCTCTGGAGCACAAATGCCAGCAGTACTGGTATAATTTTATTTTTAAGGCTATGGCCTGTAGTAAGCTGATTGAATGGTATAATATGTTCTATTCAAATCTGACTGCTTATGCACTTCGTCTCATAATGCCTTTGAAAATATATCATGTTCCAAGATGAATACAAGTTATGCATAAAAAAGCTGTTTGTTACATAGCTTGGAAAATGTGGAATCAATTACTATTAGATTTAAGAAAACCAGGAGCCTTTATGATGAAAAAAAATTTATTTAGTTTGTACTAATAATATCAAGTTACAGAGCAACAAATTCCTTTCTCTTAGAAAACTAGTTCAGTTTTAGTTCAAAACAATAACTCTTAGGGGATAGTGAGTGCCTCAATTAATATTATGTCAATTTGTTTTACCATCTGCATGTATTTACTGACCCAGGATATCTCAGAAGGTCTGTCCTAAAAATCACCATGTTTACTCAGCTGAAAACAAATCCGAAGATCCCATTTCATTTTCAAGCCACCAGGATATGTTAGAGTAAGTTCCATGTGTTGACAGATCCTTCAGGTTTTATTTATGGAACAGCATTTGCGTGAGAGATAATAGGCTAAGAATAACCATTACCTCACCTAATTGTTGTCTCCGTAAGGCTTCTAAAAATGTATTTGGGGTTGGAGAGCCGGCAGCACAGGCGGTGTAAGGAGTCCACCAACTGGTACCGTCTGTGTTCGTTACTACTAATCCAATCACTTGGGATCAGATGGTCTTGTGGCAGCTTCTTCCCTCGTGGACAGAGAGACAGTTTTAGAATAGAAAGATATAAAGGCATGTGGTAGATATATAATAGATATATAATAGCTATATTAATAACACATAATAGGCAGTAACAGTAATAGTAATAATAGATACATCAATAAAGCATGCCAGGAAAGTATTGTGCAACTTGTTGGCCAACAAAAACATTTTTAAAAAAAAGATGCATTTTAATCATATCCAAGCACAACGTTCCTTTTCACTCGTTGAACATTGTTTCTTTTGAGCAGTGTGTGTCTCTGCTTGCCTGATATTTCCAGCTTGGCCCTGTAGCCTGGCTAGATGCACTAAGGGAATAATAAGGGGCAGGAGGAGAAGGGAGCTGGTGGGCATTTGGTGAGCAGGGAAAGGGGAATTTGTGTGTCTGTCCAACCATGATGGCAGCAGATTCCCTTGCAAAAGACCTATAGGGCATTTATAAGGACCTTGAAATCCTCCTCTTAGTCACCATCCTACATTTCTCTGTAAAAAAATCACGGTGCTAGAGAAATGAATGTTTTCTTAACTTAATTCTTGCTTTCTTTCCTTATAAACATTGTTCTTTCAAAACATCCAGGTTTTGAGATCCCCTGAAATACAAAAGATCTTAGTACTACCTTTGGTATGTTTGAAAACTTTAGAAGTTGCTGAAGATTTGGGAAGAAGCTTGACTTTTTCCTGATATATTGTTTTGGCTCCAAAACAAAGCCTTCTTAATTTTTAGTTCTTGTGTTTTTCTTAAGAAAATTAAAAATATTTGAAGGGAAGCAAAAAGCTTCCCTTGAATTTTTGATAGTTGAGCACAGTTTATTCTTGGGCAACATTATGTAACTAATATATAGGGCAAATCTGACTCTTCCTCTAGAGGGCAAGAGACCAAACCACACAGGTTATTTAATAAATAACCAGAGCACTGAGATAGAAATAGGAAGATTTTTTTTTTTTCTTTATGGAGACCTGTGTCACCAGTTACACTGACCAGAAGGTATTGGAAAGCTGTGGAGGGGTGCAGTATTCAGGCTTGCTCAAAACACGCCTGCTTCAGCTGGGCCTCAAACTTCTGTGTTTCACTATGGGAAGTCTTTCATGTGTGAGAGGGGTAAAGACCAAACCGTGGCAGGCCAAGCTTGGGCATAGGAGGACCATTAAACAGCAAGGATTTCCTTTAGGAAAACATTTCTCCCACTTGAAGGAAAGGTTGGATATTAGCAGCACCTCTTACCATTTCCTAGGCAGGTGAAAGGTGATTTCCCGTCATCCTAGACAGAGATTGAAGGTAATTTAATGCAAATGCGGTGGGGTGTATATGTGTCAGTGTATGGACATGAATAGGATCTAAAGATTCATTGAAATACACATATTTCCTAGTATGCTCAAGGAAGACACAGAGAAGCTGTGATGTTCACAGAGAGATGTTCACTGAGAAGGGAGTAGCATCCTAAAAAATAGGAGTGATAAAGTGATCTACTAATTAGTGAACACTGATAATATAAAGTTACTACAAATTATTATGAATATATTTATAATTACATGCATGCATTAACTGGAAATGATAGTTGGAGGAAGAATTTAATTTCTATGTACCTCTACAATTTTCCTTGTTTGTGGTCTCTGCCTCCCACAGCTGCCTTTGGGCTTGCTTTGACTTAATCCACTGACTCCAGCCAAAGCTACACGAGATGTGAAGTATGCCCTTGTCTGGGAATGGCTTCTTATTTAGGAAAACACTTGAGTGAATGACATTAATGTAAAGGGTTTCCCTGAGCCTGTACCAGAGGACTGAAGCCCAGACTCCTCTTGCACGACCACAATGTGTGTGCACTGCTTTGAATTTATGAAATATATGAACAAAAATCTCTCTGGTGTTTCCATAATCCTCCAGCCTGGGCCTGTAGTTCAATACTTACACAAACTGCATGTGCTAGGATAATTGTAAAATCCTTCAGGACTTAGTAGATCTAAATATGACATTCTTCTTTGAACAGCATAGCTATAAAGCAGCAACAAAACAAATCCGGGCCTTCAGTTGGCCTTGTATTTCTCAGCCAAAAAATCTCTTTCTGATAAAGTCCTAGAGTGAAGTGCAGATTCTACCAAATTCAATGAGAATTTTGCTAATGACCTGAGTAAATCAGTCATACTTCTTTAAGATAATGTTTTCACTCCTATTTTAGAAAAGATGTTATCATTATTGCAGCTCTACAGAGAGACTGTGAATAGTTTAAAAGTCTCCTAAAAGACAGAATAAGCAAGGTGATCCTCACTCAGTGCAGCCACCCTAAGCAAGGTGCAACAGAAGAAAAGTTCCAAAAAGCATTCTGTTTAAAGGACTTTATTCGAAGACTGCTCCTCACAGCAGGTACTTGTAGCCACCTTGCATGCTAAGATTAGAAAAGAAAAAAAACCCCACTGGGGACCAGCACAGGAAAGCCTCTGAAGTTTAGGAGATGTTTGTCTGGGCACTTGAATTCAGTGAATGACGACACAAATTATATGCTCCTGAGTAATTTTCATGAAGCAGGACTGCTGCCTCCCCCAGCACCTGGGCTGGTCCTGCTCAGGGCATGTGCACACTGTGCCCCATTCAAACCCTCCCCAGAGGCCACTGCTCATTGCTAAATGGCCTTATAAGGACAACCTTTGGGCAGTTCTACTGGCTTATAATTGTTTTCTTCTTAAACAGTATACAATTTCCCTTAACTTACTTTGAAAGCAGTAAGTCAGAACTAGAGGGAAAAGATGAAGTTAAACCACCAGAACACATGTGCAATGCCAAAGGCCAGGCATAATGCTTCTATTTGCCTGTTTTTCATTTACTTAACTTTTGGAACTGCTTTTTTTGTTGCACCTTTAACACACAGTACATGGATGTGTAAACAAGAACAACTTCCTAAACAAGAGAGCTCATTAAAAGTGAACTGTGTGTGAATCTGCTGCTGCTTCAAAGTAGGAAAACTACCTTACCTCAGGTTTCAAGGGTGTGAGTACTGCAAACCCCTTTCAGGGCATCATTAACATATTCTAAACTGTTATCCAAAACAACATCCTCTACACTGGCTCCTCGGGTCAGGGCCTTAAGGTGACTCCACTCCATGTGAGCACTTCAAGAGCTGCAGTCCCTTAGCTGGAGATCAAACAACATTTTCTCCACACAGAGAATTAAACCAACACATGAGGGTGCCTTTATCAAACTGTGTTTGATAATGAAGGCTTCAAAAAGCTAGGTGGGTCAAAATGTCAGTGTCTTTCTTTTGGTCTGTACAAATTCCGTATTGCTATACAAATTATAGAGGAAAAGTCTCAGAATGAGAGCTGTCTGTTATTTCCCTTGGGAACTATTTCATTATTGGCAAGAACTTCTCTTCTATAGGTTTCCTTTCCCCCCCTCCTGATTTCTTGTGATTTTTCCAAGTGGTGTAATCCAAAACAGTTCTTGTCTTTCTAACTCCTTATCTACTAGCATCTTAATTCCCTATCCATAAACTGATATCAACAGATCTGTGGGCAATTCGTGAAGGAAAGTAATGTCTCTGGCATTGATTTTTTAATTAACGAATAGAGAAAATTAATACAACTCTTCCAAACATTCTGTCATTATAAGGCTTGCTTTGGTCAAGTCACATGATGAGTTAAGCATGTATGCAATAAAAAATGTAATAGAAATACCTGTTGCTTTTTAAAAGTGATTTTATGCAAAAACTGGTGTAAATTATGCAAAAAACTGTTGTCCATTATTGCATGGTAGTGAATAGACCATGAAGCTGCTCTGCAGAATGCAAAAAGCATGTAAACAATCAGAAAAGGGAATTTGAAAATGAAGGGAAGTGAGTAAAGAATACCAGCTGATGAATAAAACATTTCCTAAAGTTCAGAAAAGTCAGCTGGTCTATGTTAAAGTGGTTGCCAGGCAACTCATCTTTTAAAACAAGTACTTCTGTGGCAGATAACTCATAAAGACATTGAAATGGCAAAATTAACTGCTCTTGAACAATTTCTTCGATACATTAGGTACAAACAGGCTTTCATTCATCATCAGGCGTGCATATCTTCTTGTTATAACTTTTTTTTCCTTGAACAAATGCATGTATTTTGTCCAAAGCACTGCATTTTTAACTCTTTCTTTTCATCTTATTATCCATGAGGGCACAGCTAGGAATCTCTGCCTTCAATCTGGGCACTGATATAAATCTAGTTTGGATGAAATAGGGGAACTAATTCTCTATTTTGAAAAACAGGCACTCTTGTTTGGTGGAATTAGAACACACACATATAAAGTGGAGCTTGGTAGCAGTCCACCAAATATTTCCCATGAGATGGATTGAGAGTGCAGCCAGAGAGGGAGAGGCTCCTGTAATAGATTGTAAAAAAAACTTCAGGAAAAAAGCAGGCAGGTCCTGGCGGTTCTTGCTGTGTAGAGGAGGATAAAGCAGTAACTGGAGGGGAAAACTGATCATATGGAATAATTTATTTGACTTTTTCCTTTCCAATTTTTAACTGAATAAAGTAGTGCTGTTTTTTTTTCTCTACTATTGTGTTCATTATTCATTTAGTACATTATTCATTGAGCACTTTAGTGAAACGCTGAGCACAAAGGATGTTTGCAAGCTGATCATAATGCCTGTGTTTTCAGCACTTTGCTACTTGCTGTTTATCATTTGTAATTGATCACCCTGCATAGTAAGATACTTTTTCCATCTCCAGATTGTATAACTGAAAGTTTTACAGATGAGAAAGGGAAAACTGAAAAGGTTTCCAAGGATTTCCACAAGATTATTGTTTTCTGTTGAAGATGACAAAATAGTATCTTTACTGAAGTAGAAAACAAATAATAAAAAAACCTCTTACTAATTTCAAAGCAAATCTGTAGCATTTCAAAACCCGTTTGGCAATGTTTATGAATTCTTTTTTGAGTGCCAGCTTCTCTGCCACTTGGAAAATGCCTGGGATAACCCAGGTCTCTAACAGAGCAGCACAGGATTGTGTTCCTTTCCTGGGTATTTGATTACTGCCAGCAATGCCATCACAAGCAAATGAGAAATGCTCAGTCTTTCAATTTGCTCGTGTCCTCCTGAGTTGCCTTCTACTGGTGATTCAGCCATAACCATTATTTCCTCAGCCAAATTCAGTAAAACAAACAATCAACCCAATGACTGAGAAAAGTACCTTTCCTTTAAAAAGTACAAATGTGCCACAAAAATGCCTATTCAGATGCAAGTTAATGCAGTGCTGAGTCTTTTTGTTGGTAGCTCAGAGTCAGTCCTTTGCAGTGCTTCTGTGGGGACACGTGGCTGATGTTAGGACAGCAACTTTTCACTTTGCATCCTGTTGCACTGCTGGGACATTGCACTCAGAGCAGAACCTGTGGCACTGACACCAGTCCCTTGGTAGCAAGTCAGCCCTTGGATTTCCATCTGAACATACCTTAGCTTGGTTTTGGAGTGATTTTACTACAAATATGTTAGAGAAAGAGATCAGGATGAACGTCGGGTAATGTTTTAATATAGTGTAATTTTCATGATGTTGTTAAAAATGCACAGTAATTTTTACGGTCTGTTGTCCTCAGCCAGTCACACAATCCCACTGAAATAATTAATTAAGGCACAGATAAGTTTAATTCCCCGTTAGATGAAACCTTGCTAAATAAGACAGGATATTAGGAAAATTTGGTTCACTGAATGGATGGTGAACCCTTGGAACAGGCTGCCCAGAGAAGTGGTGGAATCACCATCTCCGAAGCACTGTGTAGATGTGATGTTTTGGGACATGTTTCAGGGATGGACCGGGCAGTGTTAGTTTAGCGTCTGGACTTGATTTTAGAGGGTTTTTCCAATCTGTGATTGTCCTGATTTTATTGGAATTTTGTTTACTCTTTACCTGACTCTCTGATCTTTAACATTTTCTGTGCTCAGAATATCCTCCTGGGCTCTGCAGTCACACGAGGTGAGCGCTGTGACATGTGGCATGGGTGGTTTCATGCGTGTGGGGACAGTGCCGTGATGTCCTATGCAATGCAGGCACTGCCACTGTGTCTGCTCCCCAGGCCCCCGTCAGTGGGCAAATGATGGGCTGGGATGCCAGGGACAGCACGGGAACATACAGCTAATGTACCATCTCCCCCTGCATGTGTATAAAAATATATATATGTGTGCCTGTATAATTAATGCACATAATTACTTAGATTGCTTGATACAGATACTTATTTTTGTTTGTAGTAAATATGTTGGAAGGCTTCAGAAACACAGTTAATGAACCTATTTAGCTATTTAAAAGATACAGGATCTGAAGCTTTGGGAGTAGGAGGTGTTGCAGGAGCTGTAGCCTATTATTCAACTCCTGGGGTCAGACCACCAGCAGCTCTAAAAATCAATAAGGCTTACAAGGATGAAATAAAAAAAATAGAAGCATTGACAAAGAATTTTCCACAAAGCCAATCTTGATGAGGCTGAGCCTGTTGATACTGAAACCTGGAGAAGTTTTACTCTCTACTCTAAGAGCCTTGGCCCAACATCAGGAAGTTGCAGGATTCTCTGGGCAAAGTTTCCCAAAGTCCAGTCTCCTGATGGATCCAAAATGTGCCTGGATACCACAGCACTGGAGCACACTGAGTCAGTGTGTGTGACTGTCACTCCCTCCTGCACTCCACTGATGAAAGCAGATACCCTAACCCCTAAACCTAATCCTAACCCCAAAGCCAACCCCAACCCTAACCCCAAGCAGACACTTGTTTGGTTTTATGTTTGTTTTCTTTCTCAGAAACTTTCAGAGTATTAAAACCCCCACCAAACCTTGCTGGTCTGGCAAGTAAAATCAAGGTGTGCAGATATTAATAGCACAGACCTGAGAGAACTTCATATAACATATTAGTGGTATAAACTTTAATATACACGGAAAACATTCTAAATAGTATTCCAGATACTATAACCTAAATCTTCTTTCTCATTCTCCTATACCTTCTTTCTCATTCTCCTATACCCTGTCTGATTTGGTATCATATCAGATTTAACTGCAAAGACAGCTGCAATCCATGTTTTTAAGGCTTTCTACTATTCACAGTAGAAAGCACCTTGTATTGGAAGATGTCTTCCTATAGAAAAGCAGTCACAGCCAACATGTCAGGAAAAGTTTTGGGCCCTGCTTTACGTAATGTACTTAAAATAAATCCTGGTTAAACACAATTATTTTCTTACAGAAGAAATAATTTTGTACCAGTGTGATGACCTTTGATTTTTTTCATGAGTTTAAAATGGTCAACAGAGTACATCTGCCAAATCCAGGCAGTCATAATGTGTCAAGGCCCTGAACAAAGATGAGCAGAATAAATAAATAAAAAAAGAAAGTCTGAGAAAATAATATTGGGTCTTTTTTTATGTGCTGTCTCCTTTCATCTGCTTTATTATTCATGCTTGCTAGATTTTCTCTGCAGTTGGGAGGGTTAGAAAATGAGAAACTGAGGTTTTGCATAATCACATGATTCCAGGAAATGCACTTTTAGGGAAAATGACCAAATGTCACAGACAGTTGACAAGCATAACAAGCCATGAGAGGGTGCTGTCAGTTTCTGGGTGTGAAATTCCAGGTTTAGTAAAAGTTACGAACATAAATATACCATTTGTTACTTTGGTTGGTAGCACTTATTTATTAACTCATTTCACCAAAGAAATAGTCAACTTTGGAAGTGTCTTCAAATCATTTTCTGTCATATGGTTTGCAACACCTTTTATGGCCTCTGTAATTTATGGTAAAGTGATATAAAATATATACCTTGATTAGATCTACATTAGTTTTATATTTTTTATGTCAAATTATGTAAAAATGGAAATAATGATTAATTTTGCTATAGGAAATTTCACCGAGTTATAATAATTTCAGTCTTATCTCTTTGAGCTGCATGTTTCTCCTATTGCTTTAAAACTAATTTAGGCCACATTATATACAAAATTAAATCTTACTTTTATAGCTACACCCTTGGGGTTCAATGAAAAGACTTTATGAGCTAGAAATTAAAAGTACTGGTTGAAAATACTATTACATTATACAGGCTATTATTAAGGCAATTTACAAAGTTGGTATTAAAACTATGCACATTTTTCATTGTTAGCACCCATATATTCAGCAAGCCCATGGGACTATTTTGTATATAATCTGGCAAATAAAATCAACTGAAAGGTAAACAGTAAGTCCACAGCATTTCTTGATAGGGAAAATTGCACTATAATAATTGTAAAGCAGATTTAGCCTCAGATTGTTATTAATTTAGGCAATACACACCACATTTGTTAAATGTAAAAATCAGTTTGAAACTCTGTGTTCCACAAATACTGGAGAACACACGGAACTACGAGTTTGCTTTCTCATAAAAAAAACCCCATATACCTCATATTCAATGACATTCAATTTGGCACAAGTTTATTTTGCATCTTAAATGTGCAGTCACAGTTGATTTTCGGCTCCTATGTGTGTTTCCAGAATTTGAAGGCAATATAATTGCCTGTTTTGCTTGGACAGTAGATAACATAAAGCATGCCTTAATACTTTATGTCTGAACAGTGATATAAAAAACCTTGCAACATGATTTATGGTCTTTTAATTTCAAGGATGCTTAAAGAACAGAGACCACCAAGAAGCAGGGTGGAATATCACATATTTGCCCAAGATGACAATACTGAGATAGAACCACATGAGCATGCAGTTGGTCCTTTAATGTCATATATTTATATGTTCCACATTGGAGCACTCTAGGTGTCATATCAAGATGGGACAACTGTGTTTAAACAGAAGGGGAAAAGATTTCTTTTTCCTCTCTTGGGGGAACCCACTGCAGAAGCGTTTTGTCAAGAAAGTTGCCACTGGGACTGGCTGTTGCAGTGTGAGTGTTGGGAAGAGCTGGAAGGATGGAGCATTTGCTGCAGCAGCGTCACTACTCACTCCCTTGCTGCTCTGTGGCTGCAGGAGTCTTGTTGGGATGGTCTTGTTGCTGTGACTCAGAGGTTTTTTCCTACTGTACTCTACTTCTACTCTAATTTTACAGCAAAACTGTCACACTGCTGATGGAGTCAGAGGACAAGGAAGTGCATTCTTCTCTTGGTTTCTAGGACTGGGTTCTAGCTGGCATTTAGCAGTAAGTTGAGATGACCAGGGCTTTTGGGGTTTAGCTATCCCAAGGTTTAGGCTTGTGGTTTATTTGGACTATCAGTTCTTGCAGAGGAGTCTGAGAGAACACTCCCCAGACTTATTGAAAGGGCTGATCCACAAGGTGCTAGATTTCAACCAGATTAGGAGAGGGCAAGGATGCTCAGCCTGCTGCTGCAGGTTCAGTGGGGAGCTGGGATATTAATTACAAACCTGTCCAGAGTCTGGATAAAACAGCAAAATTTTTCTTGCTACTACCCTTTCCGGAAAACTTGTGCCTTGGGAGCTGCCTGGAAAGGAAGATCTCATGTAAATATGCTGCCCAGTCATGGGCATCCAGCTTTCAGGGGGTGCTCTTGGAATGCTGAAAGACAGAGATCCTTTCCTTGGATGCTCAGCAGTCAGCCTCTGCAGGAAAAGTATGGATTAGGTGTCAAAGGTGACCAGCTCATTGTATAATCAAGCCAATAAACTCTGTTGTGTTACTGAGCAAAAGAAATTTTGACTGTTCCTGTTGTGTTGGGACAGAGGGAATTCCATGCAGGAATGTTGTATACAGCTGTTGTGACCTGAAGCGTGTTGCCAGTCTGCACTGAGGGGTCACAGAAGCACCTGAAAGTGTCTGATTTTATTTGAGTGATCAATAACCCTTTAAATGAAATAAACTAAGAGTGCAAGCTTTAGCAGCTTCTTTTTTTTCATGTTACAAGAACAATTTGAGAAGAAACGTAATTTTATTTGGCTAACAAAACCTCCTCTAACCACCCAACTTCATCCCCACTGCTGACTATAAAGATATGATTTATAGAGATTAAAGAAGCCTAATAAAAAAGGAATAGCTGTGATATTGTATTTAATTTTGACAGTCTCTATTATCTTCTTACTGTCCCTTAAAGAAAAAGATTTTATAATTATTACCACATAATGATAACATTGCTATTATTAGATATTCATATTTTATGGCCTTGGAAAATGTTGATATATAATTAATTTGATTATGGATAAATTAATTCAATTTTAGATTGCCTACATTAATTTATTAAATACTGTAAAAGATAATAGATTGAGTGCAAAGGGAAATGGAAGAAATTATGTGTACTCAGAAAACTATCAAGCATGTTTAACATGTTTGTACAGAGAAAGCAAAAAAAAGACATTATGTAATACATCAATCAATCCACAGAGATTACATTTCAAAGCCTTTTTATATTGAACAAATGGAGCTTGATTTTTAGTCTTTTAGAAGTATCTGAATTTACAATAGTATAAATTTATAAATAATGCATTTTACTTTTGGTGCTATTGTTATTACGGCCTGAGGATCAAAGCCTTAAATTAGGTATCTGAATTAAATATAACCACCCCTAAGAATTGATAATCACCACACCAAAACCTATTGATACAACTTTTCTGATTTAAATAAATGAATTATTTTCTTGAAAATACTTAAAATGAAGAAAATAAGTTTAGAGATGGGACACATCAAACCACAGGACAGTCCTGGAAACCCTTATACACTCATAGCTTCTTCATTGTGTGGCTTTCTTCCCTTGAATGGGGCTTCTCGTCCAAGGAACGTTACCCACACACTGATGTCAGGAAATCGTTTTGCATAAAGATGGTATAATACGTGTCTGATAAATAAAATGGTATGAAACTGATCAGATTTCATACTGAATTATATATTCTCAGTAAAATCAATGAAAATTCATGTGTCTGCGTGCAGGGATCTCTTTGTGTATGGTTTCGAACCAGAGGGATCTACTCATCTAATTTTTCTCTTATAAAATAGTGTGTCTTTCATATTCTTGTACTGAATTGTATCTTCATCACTTTCCCACTGGTTTTAGCAAAAATATGTTAGGATCTTCTTAAGACTTGCAGAATTTTGCAGAAATACAAAAAATTATGTGTGCAAACTAAAGCTTTGTATGGGATTATTTTAGATTTATATTGGTGATTTTTGGTCTTCCCCACTGAATTTAATTTATTTTTAAAATTTTATTCTAATGAAAGCATTAGAATAAAACCATTAGAGTGAAACCATCTTTGATCCCAGGTCTACAAACATGTACACCCTTACAAATATGAAGGATCACGATAGTCAGAAGTTATCCATATAATTATACCCACTTAATTACAGGTTGAATTGTTATTCAGAATATGGACACTGTACTTATGAAATTTTTTCTATGGTATGTTAGAGAACATTTTTGACTTACAAAGGCTAAAGGCAAAAAAATTCTTCAACCCTTATCAGGAATTACTTCCTCATATCTTTCAAAGGTGAATTGAACTTTTAAAGGCTAAGCTTTTCTTGTGGGAAAGGATGATAAAATATAGAAAATATATTTAAAACTAATGTCCTGCAGTATGTGTTACAATGTTCTTGTTAAAACAAGATTTTCCTTGATGGAATATCTCTCAGTTCTAATGAGGATTCATTTCAAAGAGCATTTTTGTCAGTACGTTTTATTGCCATAATATAATACATTTGACATACATAAACATCAAATTTTGATATGCTTAGGCCAATATACGTAACCTTACTCATTTTTCAAAGTCTTGATTTTAAAATTCTGAATTATGCTGAGCTGATATGTTACCTTCGAAGCTTGTCTGACACTCACCTATTTTGAATTGATGGGAGTACTATTAGATTGAACCACTTCCTGGGGTGCAGTCATATATTTTTGAAATCTAATCCCAATGAGCTCTTTACTACAAGAAACAATACCTGGATATTGCTGACATCTTACAAAGCAAATGAACAGAACATTAAATGCTCAAGTTAATTCCATACATAAAAGAGAGAATGGCTTAACTTTCTCTTATAATATTTCATAATAGTCTTGCATATACAGATGTGCTATAAATCAATTACTGCAATAAAAGCACTCCTTTGCTATTAAAAACCTCTAATTAATAATGCATTTGGTAATGATTATTATTACAGTTATTATTTAATGCAAGCAAAAACTGAACATAATTTTCAACTGTGGCCAAGTAGAATCTCCTCGGTCCTTCTTATTTATGGTTCTGCTTTCTGAAGGTCAGATTATTTTTCATTCTCTTTAATAATTCACTAGGTATACTAAATGTTTACTTCACGTCTGAACGACAACCAATCTTGTTTTAATTAAATATATCTCCTGACATTGTTTTAACATATCAGTGAATTCAAATCAGTTAGTAAAATGTTAAGCAAATCAAATTTGTAGTCACTCTCCAATTTGAATATCCACTTCTCTAGTTTCTTCCCACCTGCTGTCATGTGTTAATTTTTTTAAAGCATCATCTATTTGCAAAAAAAAGAAAGAAATTGGTATTGTCTTGTGTTGTTTCATCCTTAAAGTGAAACCATTTGCAAGAAAATTATGGGTCCCTAGTGCTGAACTTCTTTGCATATTAATTTTGTTAGCCTTACCTCCTGTGGTCTTTAGTTCTGAAAGGCCTATTAGATAATACACAAGATAAATTTTCCCTGGTATCTTACAGCCAGTCAGAGGAAAAGAATCCTTTTCTCTTAAAAATTGCAGTATTAGCCATGCATACTTTCCCCCTATTTTATTAGTAAAGATTAATTTAATTAAGCACAATAATCTAGTCAATATTGGTTATATTTGTTTCCAGGTCTTGAGAAATTTATGCTTATGTTAAATGTGTCTCAAATGATAATGGATAAGAAATGGATTCTGCACAAAGTTCTGTCAAATGGTCGTGTCAGAATGGGCTTTGGTGGAATTTGTGTATTTTATCTGAAATGCAGAAGCCAAGGGAAGCTGAGTAGTTGGAATAGTTGTGGTCAGACACAAACGTCAGGCCCTTCTCATGGTCGCAAAAGCAGATTTAGTTGGATAAGGTTGGATGGCTGGAGACATTTAGATATTCAAAACAACAGAAAGATGACTGGTGAGGTTTACAAAAGTGTCCAAGCACACAAGACACAACACCCATTTTCAGCATGTGGCAGTGAGTATTTTGGTATTTTGGTGAGTTTCTCTAAGTATCCAAGTACCTGCAAATTCCTTTGGAAATCTGTGTCTCAGTGTTATGATTACACAGCAGCTGACTTTCAGCATGTTTCTCTGTGCCTAGGAAATTAATTTGCTCCTTTTGGAAAGAAAGTGTTGGTGTTATATCTGCCCCTTACAAATGACCAAATTACAGGTTAAATTTCTTCATCTACTTGAACATATTTGCTGTTTGCACCCAAGAATCTTAAGCTTTTTGTCGTAACAAAAGAAATGTGTGGAAAGCCCTCAGTTCTTGACAGACAACTTGTTTTTGAGTTATGTTTTCCCCCAAAACGTCCTCTGCTTTTAGAACAATAGAACTGTTAATATCTCTGAAAACTTTATAGCTGAGCAGAGACCAGTCAATTTGTTTCAAGATTTCCAGCTCATACTCTGAAAACAAAGTGAGCCCATCTTTAGGCTAAATTACATCATTATTTACTGGCACTGCCTATTGTTTAAAATGGAGCACCAGGCCACAATCCTAAACAAGCCTATAGCAGTTTTTTAGACTCTAAAAGTATAGTGGAGAAAAGGGAATTTTCATAGTTGCTGACATCTCTAATTTACAATTGCACTGGGAACTCGTTATCAAACAGATTTCTTTGCTGTTACAAGACATTTATAAATACATGTTTTGTTTTGTAATGAAAACCCTTAAGACACTCTAAAGGCATTTTTTTCTCATATATGTTCCAATTCATAAAAATGTTCTTAAATCACAAACCATATGTAGACATTCTCTGCTCCTGAGAACTGTTAAACCATTATCTCTGGCCCTTGCATTACCTGGGAGGCTTTCTGGGAAAGAAAATCCACTTCCCCCCACCAATGCTAACCCACACCTGAATCAGACATGCAGGGAGAGAGAGCACTCTTAACAGTGTGCCAAAAGTGAGAATCCACACCAAAACCACAAAACTGTTTTAGGTGATTTCCGTCAAAGAAAAAAAACCTATCAAAACTCACAACTTATCCCTTTTGCTCTGAGCTTGTTAGCATGGAGACAAATGGAGGGATTTAGAGAAAGAGTGTGGTATCTGTCAATGTCAAAATAGAATGGATTTTTCTAGTTTACAATGAGGTTATCAATATTAGCCAATTAAATGCATAAAACATATTTTGTGTATTTAAATGCAAAGACGTTACAAATAATGGTCTGAAAGCATGCAGAAAGGATTTTCCCCCCCCCATTACCCCATTACTACTTGGCCACAGGATAAGTAATGAAAATAAATACACAAACCATGAATAAGTAATCATAGACAGGATCTACTCTGTTTCCTCGGGCAAATCTTTTGACCTTTGTCTCGTTGTCCCACTCTTTGCATATTTGAGCTGTTTAGACAGTGCGGTGTCTGAAGAGAGGACTGGTTTTACTGTGTTTGTGGGGCACCCAAACAGTTGTGAGACCTTGGTTTTCTGCAAAGTCTCAAGGCAATGCCAGGCTGTTGATACAACAACCAATATTTCAATCTACTGAAGTTTCTGCTTTATTGCTAGAAACAGGATCTATCAATACAAAAGGGCTTTCAGCCTATGTTCCTTCATCAGAGTGCTTGCCTACCATGTGCAGAGACCTGATCTCTGCAGGGGTCGTTTGCCATCTCCTGACTTCTGCTACTGCTTTTGCATATGGTTTGTAGGAAGCAAGGAGGAGGAGATGGATTTTACTGCAGATTCTGTTAGAGAAGAAGTGATGTCACCAAGAGATAGAAAGGGGAGAGCAATGAGCTTCCCCGCAGGGCAAGGAAGAGTAAAGAGAATGGCATGGCAGTATATTTGGGGAAGCAGGTTGGAGAGAAGAATGAACAGAAGGAGAGAGAGCAATAGAGACAACAGGAAGAAGAGTAAAGAATGAGCAATGAGACAATATGATTAGAGTTTTTTTCCACCAGGGAGAAACATTTGTGATGCAAACAATTAAAACCCGTTAGACTTTCCTAATAATGTTTTTCCATGCATGTAATCATGGCGATTGCCAAAAGGATGGCGAGGAAACAGCAGGCAGGATATTTTTGGGTGTAAATGAAGAAGTGGGACTCGAGAGTTGCAAATGGGAGACTGAATGATTTTTATCTTGTGGTTGGACATAGGTTATTGGCATGCAATGGCAGAAGAAGTGGTCTGAATTGACTCTAGGGGATGGAAATTACTCTGTGTCCTAAATCAAACTGTTCTTATTGAGATTAACAGTTTTCATCGCTGAGAAATATACAGACTTGTTTCTATACTGAGAGGAAAATCTTTTCTGCAAGTATTTAATATATAAGGAATGAAAATACTGCTTTTCACTGACTGTGAGCTTATTGTAATTTCTTCTTTACTTAAAAGGAGAAAATACCCTAGTAGGAAATTTGGTGAACCTTTGAGTAGAAAACAGTATCTGGTAAATACATGTATTTAAATCAGATGAAAATGGAACAGAAATTATTTTCAATGACTTCTGAGATAAGTTTTGAATGTGCTGTGACAGTGATCTTGTGAAAAGTCATTACATTGTAGTCAGAGTGTACGAAGGACCTGACGCCATCTGAGTGTGATAGAACCATGATTAAAACCTGGCAATACCCAGTGCCTTTCACTGTTTCTACCCTGGCCAGTCTGTGCCAAGGAACAAGGAAGTGACTTCAGTGCTCCTGTTGATGAAACTCCAATGCCAAACGGTCTCCATTTAAATGTTGCCTTGTAATACATTTGTTTAGGTAAGGGCAGGTACAGATGCTGAGCTTGCCCTCCTGAACACTGCACAGTAACATTAATGTTCTGTTTTTGTCAAGCTACCTTTGCTCTGCTTAAGAGTATTTGTGTATTATATGTTTTTCTTCATTGGAAAAAAACCCTGAACTTGAAGTTCAGTTGTATTACATTTCTTTTCTTTTTATGATTGATAGTTTCAAAATTCATGTTAAATAAATGTTTTTCTTTAATGTTGCCATGATGTTCTCTTTTACAGAAATTAATTGCTAGGTTTTATTTTCCATTTCATACAAGTTTATTTTATCACTTTACATCTTTTATCTGTCAAACTCATTAGCTATTTCTGTGAAAACTTCAGTAATTTCTTCAGGGATTTTTTTTCCAGGTCACAAATAAACAAGAAATAATCTTTCAAAATAGATTTTCATGATTCTTCCCTCCATTTTCAAATACCTCTTGTCTTAACAGTCAAAGCCAATTCTTTATCCCTTCAGTAGTTTCTGTCACACTATTTGCAAATCATACAGTCTAGTGCTGAATACTGTACTGGTATTTCCACAGATCTTAAATCAGCTGGGGGTAGAATTGCTCCTGCTGACCCACTGTTACTTCTTCCAAGATTTCCATCCAGTTTGCTTGTCATGATTTCTATTCTGTGCTTTGGTTTTAATTTTTCTAAGCAATACATTTTATATTTCTCTAATGAAGTTTCCACTGTACTGATCTGGAGTATTCATAGGTTTAAGAGAACAGATATCAGCTTGTTTTCATGTTCAACATGTGCTGAAGTCCCTCGAATGGCATCAGTAAAAATTAAATATTTTGATTTGGATCTAATCCCCATCCTCAACTTGTTGAAACATTCTCACCATAGGTGTTGTGTCAGCTTTCTTCAATCTATTAGTGCCTCCAAGGTTTGAAAAGGAACCTCTCTCCTTT
>VZRS01003142.1:1759855-1788194 GCA_013398055.1 Ifrita kowaldi | reverse complement strand
TCCTTTTTTTTTTTTTTTTTCTCCCTGCTTCCTCCTTCCTCCTGAATGGTTTTGACAGAAGCTTTTTTGTCATGTACAGGCATTTTGGCTTCCTGACCTAATCATTTTGCTGATCCTGATTTTCTTCCACAATTCTTCTTGTTTCCTTAGGAAATGTAAATCTGCTGCAGCATCTGTTAGCTATCCTTGTTTATTAATAATTAGCATGAATGTAATTATAAATTCTTTAATAATTTACCTTTACCACCTCTGAGAGGCCCATAACTGATCTCTTGTTTAAACATTTCAGATCTCTGTCTTGCATTATTTTCATATATCATTCTCAAAGTGTTGACCACATTGTTGATACAAGCAAAATCTCATCCTCAGCGCTTGCCAGGAATTTATCTCTGAATGTGTTATCTCTTCTAATTGGACATTTGGGAGAGAACAGATTGCTGGAAGCTCAGCCCTACGGCTCCTTAATTCATAGCTGCTTGGCCCTTGACTAAATTAAAGCTGCATGGAGCTGCCTGATTTAAGAACTCAGAGTATTAAGAGCAGCAAAGGATGAGATACAGCAGGGCTATGTACTTTTATGCTGTTTATACACCCTATTTTGATCAGGCTCCAAACACTAACATTCACTTTTCTCTTCATTTACTTTTGCCAAATTAATACTGCTGAAGGAGCCAAGCACAGAGGAATCTCCAGCCTTTGAGGGGCTATTTTGCCTGAATATGTAGTGGAAAATGAGATTAGCAGACCAGAAATCTAGTCCTCTTCAGGAGGTGAACAGATGTGTTCTTCTAGCTTCAGCTGTGCTGGTGGAAGGTATTAGTAACTGCAGCCTGTCTCTGGGTGGTTATCAGGAATCCCAAATCCCTGCGACTCGGCTAGTAGAACTGCTCATACAAGCTTCCTCTAACCTATTTTTTCAAAATGAACTAGATTAGCAAAGACTTTCTGTTTATCTGAACTAACCCGGCCTCCTTGGAAGTGAAATAAGCCGGGGAGTGCTCGGGTAACCCGCTCCGCCAGCAGATCTCGGTAGGGGCAGCAAAGAACAGCAATCCCTGGCATAGCTGCTGCAAAGTATATGTCTGGCCAGACCCCAAATGCTGCTAGATACACATTTTTTTCTCCTTCCTATCCCCATGGTAATTCCAGATCCATTTACTCTTCTAATTTCTGCACTTTAGACTGTTCTGCATTTGACAGCAGCACTTTGTTTATTTCAAAAGCTTTCATTCTCCCAGCGGCTGTGCAGAGTGATGATCTGGTGAGCAGGAAAAAAGAGTGGCTTCTAACCACACACGTATGCTCCCTCTGGTTGCCTCCATTTAATAAAATTTTATTATTTGCTACCTCTAAATTCCTCTGTGATAAATCACCAGAACTGCCATGTCACACTTCTTTGTATTCTGAACCACAGGGGGAAAAAAAAAAATCAAATACGTACTTGCTCAGAAAAATATGTCAAGAAAGACTTGTCTGCCCCATGGTGCTTCTGGCTCGAATGAAAGAAAACACAGATGTACTGGACACATTGTGGCAAAGATCTTCTGCTGGAACAAAAAGATACCAAAAACCCCAAATTACACTACACAGGCTGGAGATTTGCTGTTTCCACATCAGCACATAAGGTTTTTTCACTTCTGCATTGCAGAAGAGTAATGACAGCATTCAGCATTTTAGGGTCACATTGGTTTATATGTCTCAAGAAAAATGATTCCCCCACCCCCTTAATTAAAACTGTATTATCATATTATTTTTTTTTTTTACTTTTTCCCTTCGACAAGGAATTAAAAATTAAACATCAACGTTTTTGACATTTTGAAGGTGATTTTTTTCAGGCTGCGGACTTCCAATGGGGGGGAAAAAGTGAACAAATCCTTAAATTGCTCCAAAGATTTCAGAAAACATGTAGATTTAATGGTCTGCAGCTTTTCAGAGAGGAATCTGAAAGAGAATGAAAATATTGCAATGGAAGTGGGAGCCAGGCCCAGATGTACATGACAGCCTTAAGAGAGTCAAGGAAATTGAGGGCAGCTGAAGAGAAGGTGCAGTGGGATTTATTGGCACCAAAAAAAGTCACAGGCTTAGAGAATTTTGGTCTGACTACTATTTACTGTGTGTTTAATCACAGAGGCTTTGGAGGGAGCCAAGTCTGTCTGGAGAAGGCAGAGCTGAAAAAGTAAAGCTTTTCTATTTTTTTAATGGGTGAGCAACTAGACAAGGGAACAGGAAAATCAAACCAGATTCTGGAGAGGGGTGGGGGGGGAAGGAATGAAGCAGAAGGACCCAAAGCTCATTTTTGATCAAGACGCTAACGCTGAACATTCGACAGTGACGCATCTCTTCCCCTGGGGCTCGCTCTGCTCCGTGTGCGTGCGTTTGCGCGGAAGATGCGGTTTGGGAATGACCAGAAGCTTTAAGATTATTAAACCTAGAACAGAGAGAAGAAGCGCACCTTCCCCTCCGTGTGCGAGCCCGGGCGGCCCCGGCGGTGGCGCTGGCACCGCGCAGGAGCGCTGCGCCCGGGACGCACCGGGAGCGGAGCGGGGCCCGGCCGGGCTGCGCCGCTGCGGGATGGAGAGCGGGGGCTGCACTATACAGCTCCTGCTGGACAGCAAAAGTATTTAGCTGGGCAAGGGGCGGGAGACAAGGCGGAGGAGGTGGCTCCCGGCAGTGCAGGAAGCCAGCCGAATAGCTCAGGGGTGCCGGAAGAAAGTGGAGCAGATAGGTGCCCTCCTATCTCATTCCCGCGCTCTGCTGGGATTCAGTGCTGGGTGCCGCTCTTTCATTCATTTGCCTCCCCTACAGGTGGTTGAGGTGCGTGTGTGAAAGTAGTGAAACCTCTCCCATGGGTGATTGACCTTGCATAAAATTTGACTGTTGTGGAAAGCTTTCTGGGCCTGTTTTTAGAACAGAATAAAAGTTTATAAGGTCCCCATGCTCGTGGTATTTTGCGAAGTAGATTTAAGTGAACAACAGAAGTGTAGGTGAGTCTGATTAGCACATTTCAGGGCTTTTCTAGCAGACATCATCCTATCTGGCCCCTCATTTTCATTGTTTTGATAGTGTTGCAGGAGGCAAATGGGATTTGATGTTCTGTAAGTGAACACACACAAAGTTAGTCTGCTTCTGTTTTTATTTTTTCCTTGGCTTGTTTGTGGGCACTTTGGGACTGTGACAAAGATGGCAAGGCACTGAGGAGCATCTTTTGATGTCTCAGACTTTGGCCACCTTGTCTTTTCCATTGGCACGTGTTCAGACTTTCTCAAGAGAAAAGAATGTGTTGGTCATGCACTACTTCTATTTTAAATTGGAAGAAAAAAGAAAAAAAGAGTTACTAGTTTAATATTACCATCAGAAACGCTTCTCTAGTGCTTTGATTGATTTGGTCTTTGAATGTTTCCATTGTTTAGTGGATTACTTACATAAAAGAGAACACATTGGTCTATTAACACAACAGGTTTTTTCCTTTATGAACATTTATGTTTTGTCTATCTGCATTTTTAATATACAGGTCTGGCTGATCTAGGAGCAATATGGGCAAACAGAGAGGAGGCACATAGTTATCATGGGCAACATTACAGCCAGTTACAAATAAGGGATTACAAGTAAAAAAAGTATTAGATTGTCATGCTGGGTGAAGAAATGAGAGGTTGGCAAAAAGCCCTGGAGAAGACCATGTTCTTATCGCAATAAATAGCTGGTTCTGATGTTATTATTTTACTTGATGATGTCATCAGAAACCCTCAGTGCTTGGAGAGAATACTAAATAACTTTAAATATAAACAGCGACTGAGATATCAGAAACTACAGGAACAAACTGTATTTGAAATGTAGGTACTTCTGAGCAAGAGTTACAAAAAAGAATGAATTACATAAGGTATTATACATACCTGGTGTTCCCCCCCTATTTTTATGTTTTGGTGGTTTTACAGCTAGATTTTAATTCTTCCTTTCCCTTAGTTTTGAGCAATCCACAGAAGCTGGGAGAAAATAAAACCTTGGCAAAGAGCAGAATTTCTCAAAATGTTCTGAGCTTTTCTGGATGTGTTCATTTCCACTGATTTAAGTAAGTGTTTATGGCAGCACAGCTGAACAGACATTTCCTGAAGTACTGGCAGGACTGAGGTCTTTGGTTTTTCCTTTTCAATGAACTTTGTATGATCAGCTGCAGAATCACATTAGGGTGATCACAACAATCACAGCAGTAAGTTCTTTCAGTATGACTTTCCTTGAGTTAGAGGAGGAGAGCTATGTCTCTTTTTGACTTAATATTATGGCACATTAAAGAGAGGCATGCTGAGGATTATTTGTGTTTTTAAGCAAAAGACATAAGCATTTCGATTTACAAATAATAGAACATTCAAGATTGAATTATTTTCCTATAATTTATTTAAAAATAATATTTTACCATAACATAATATTAGGATTCTGTTGTAAGGACAGAGGAGGATGTGAGATTAGCTCTCAGAACAACATGATAGATGTCTTTTTTATAAACATCTTGGTTTTGGAATGGAGTATTTTGATTGTTTTACATGCTGTATGAGAGCTTTTATTCATCAAAGCACCTAAGCATGCACTTGAGGCTACTTTGTAATTTCTCATTTCTAAATGATTTAAATAATTTAAATTATTTCACTGCAATAACGGTAGCATGTAATAACTCCTCGTTGTGTTTGCTGATCCGGGCAGCATTGGTGGTGGAGGGGATGAGGAGAGACAAGCATTTTCCTAGGCAGTTATACCCTTGACTCTCCCAAAAGCATTGCCATTGTGGACAAACCTTCAGTGATGGGAAGAATTTTCTAGAGCTTGTTGACTTCCTCAGGGAGATTTTTAGCAACAGCAAATTTGGGCATTGGGTTCTTATTGTGCCAACTTGCAATTCTTCTCAGCTGTCTGTATCGTCTTTTGACATAAAATCATAAACTTTTTACAATTCATATCAAATGCTAAAAGTTAATTTAGAGGCATTAGTTAACTTTAGGCTGAGGGTGAAAATTCTTTTTCTCCAGAAGACTCGAATTTGCCAGCTTTCACATCCACAAATCATTTATTTAATGTGTTCTGTCCTAGTGCTTGTGTCTTATACAGATTTGATCCTACCAACACTTTAATGAAAGAGGGCTGGAACCCAAGTCCTTTTAAATTCTACTGAAACAGAGTTCTTGACATGATGAATTTGTTTTTGAATCTAGGGCAGATAGTCTATGAGCTAAAGATGTGTGTAAGTGGGGCATGGATCAGACACTCTTTCCCATTGCTTGTGACCCTGACATCCTGAATCATCCCTTGTACCACTGATGCATTTGAAGAGCACAGGGTTACTGGTAATTAAGACAGCTTTATAAAAGTCCTAGCAGTTGCAGCTATAGGATGAAGAGTACCTGGAGTGCAGAATTTGTTAACCACATTGAATTCCTTTTGAAAAGGAAGCCCTAGCATTTGCACATACACTGCTATCTTATGGGCTCCAAAGTTATACAGGGTTGCATTAGGTCACTATTTGAACGGATGATCTCCATCAAAAATGCTAGGTGCTGCAGGAAGCCTTGCTGATGCCATGGTGGCCAGGACTTCCTCTCAGAGGCATTACTAAGCAGTGCTCCACATGCCTCAGGACCTTTTGGTTTGATGGTGAGGATGTATTTTAAGCAGGCATCTCTCAGTTGAAGCATTTAACACTGACATATAAGGCATGGATCAAGGGCAACCGCCTGCAAAATCCTTTTTGATCTGTATGAGAATGACAGGCACTGCATGATAGCTGCAGTCCAGGTGGGAAAGATCAACACTGCTCTCTGAGCTAACCCAAAAGGTGTAAGGGTCTGGAGGGGAGAATTATCTACATGTTACAGAGACACAAAATAGGGAAAGAAGCCAGTTTAAGACAGCATCTGAAGCACGTAAAATAAATTCTTGGGCTTGTCCTGCATGCCTTCAAATGTATTCTGACTGTGTTCAGTGTTTATCCTGCTTGCTTCCTTAACCTAGAAATCCTAGAAGAAAAGCATAGGTGGGAGAAGTACACTATCATCTGGCACATGTAGGCTGATATGCCAGTCTTGATACCTGCCATGCATCGCAGCTCCTACACAGCACATTACAGGGACTCACATACAGAAGGACTAATTTCTCTTGCTAAAGCAGGAGAGTGACACAATCTGGCACAAATTGTATTTGCACCCACATTTACAATCCAGCGGGTGTCAAGACATCTTCACTCAGAAATGAATATCATGACACAAGGCACAGGGCAAAGAAAAAGAATGAAAGTAATAAAAAATATTTTTTCGATCAAGTGCGTAATTGCAAAATGTGGGTGCATCTCCTATTTGTTTGTCTAAACAGCCTTGGACAGTACATGCCACTGTTAACACTGACAGATGGATGTAGAAACCAGCTGGAGAGTCTCTTTTAGATGGTACTCATGATCTAAGTATGTACTTAGACAAAGTTTTCATGGGATGAATGCCACATTCCTTCACTGGACCAGCTTTTAGAGTAAAGGTAGGTATTAGGTATCTGGAGTGAAACATTAGGTCCTGCTGCCTTTGAGCTGTCAAAAGAAAGTTCGATTTCTGGAACAGCCATCAAGCAAAACCATCAAGCAGTTGATTGGCAGATACACTTGCATCTGGCAACATTCCCTAAATTTTCACGTAGAGCTGCATGCATCAAAGTTTGAGAGAGACACCACATCCTTCTGGACTGCACTGTAGAAAGAAGTGCCACGAAGCTGAGTTTCAACAAGACTATTAAAACACTGATGTGAGAGCAGCAACATCAGTGTGTTTGCTGGGCAAATGGAAATCTTATTATCATGAGTATTACTGTGCAATTAAACATGAGATTAAACACATGTGTAACAGACAAGTGGACCAGTGTTCCTAGGTTCATGCCCATTGCTCTAACCACTTGATTATACCGAGTTTACATTATTGTATCAGCCATCAAAATCATGGGAGATTTTCCCCTGATTCTCCTGACCTTTGTATCACACCATTAACGTATGGGTCACATAGTCAGTGACTTCTCTCAACTTCATGTCATAGGTACATTCTTGCTCAATTACTTTATCCTATGTAATGGAGTATTTATCCTATCCTACTTTATCTCTGTAATGGAGATAGCAATTACAGAAATAATCTGCATGTGTGACTGCACATCTGACCCTCTCGTTTTGTGTTACACTAGAAGTTAAAGTGATAGGAATCAGATTAATTTCCCTCCTCTTTCCTCCCTGTAGGCTGGGGTCCAGTAGCCTGCAGAAAGTCTTCCCTGAACTCCATCAGGCAAGCCTGGTGTAAATATTTTTTTTGTTTTAGAAACTACAAATTTGACAGTTTGCAAATACTTCCCTACATCACTACAAATATTTTGGCCCTGCACATGAATGTACATCTTCAGTGGCTCTGACAAGGCAATGCAGTTGGTATTTGTAGGCTGGTACTCACTGGCATCGCAGCAGTGACATGTAGAGCTCTGCAGACACGGTCAGGTGCTGTAGCAGTGCCCTTGGAGCACAGCCATGGCAGGGCGGTCTCCACAGGAAGGCACTGTTTGCCCTCATGTCCCCTTGGCCAGGCTGTTACGGTTTTCCTACCCTCCCCTTCTGGCTTTGTCACCCCAGAAGAATATTGATGGATTCTTTGAGTTGCTATTTGTGCTGGGGTGCCAGTGTCTCTGGGATAATTACTTCACAGCGCAGTTTACTGCAGTGAATGTTGTCAGAACAGCGATACATATTTGTTGTTGTAGCCAACTGGCATCCAGCTTAAGGATCTTTCCCTCTGACTGTTTAAATTAGAGTCTGCATTGTCTTGTGTGATAATGCTCACAGAGCAATAAGACAGCGTGCTTTCTATGAAATGTCTTGTAGCCGGTGATCTTTTAAGCCTTTCTTGGCTTGTCTTCTGGTCTGAACATCTGTGCTCTGTCCCTCTTTCTATGTTGTGTTCTCTGCTATTGGACATTCTGCTTGAGGCAAGATCAAGTCTAGTGTTCTCTATTTCCCATCCTAATTGTGGTATTGTGTTGCTACTGCATATGCTCTTAATCAGCTTTTGTAATCCTTCCTGGAATGTGTGTACAAAATTTTTGAAATGTTCTGGGATCCTTTGGAATGACAGCAGAAAAAAGATACTAGAAAGGAAAGGAATTTTTTAGTCAGTAAAACCTTTTCAGTTTTCTCTACAGCATTCCCTACATTATGTTTTAATTTTTGGTCAATTATTATCTAGACAGTTTCTAAATGTGTGGTGTCTGGCACCTGGGAGGGAACCCACAAAACCCAAGCAAACCATGCTCTGCTGTCTGCCTTCACCCCCAAATTCTTAGCTTTCCATTACGGTTTCTTAAAGTCAGGGAGAAGTCTGAAGTGGTATCTGAATAATCTCTGGGGCAAAACCTGACTAGAATTAGCCAAACAATTTTTAATTTTGAAATTATTTATTTAACATAATTTTCTACTTGTTTTTGTTGTACCTTTACTATTGTCCTGGTGTACTAGCATGCCTAAGACAGCGAAGAAGAATATTGTCTTATATTTGCATATTGAATTTAATACAATTTAACATTGCATTTGATGCAATCAGAAAAGTAATAGGAAATGTAATTGTTTTGTTTTGTGCCACTAAACAGTGGTTCTGCAACCTGTGTGGCATTCAGCGGCGCTGCGTGCTGCAGGGCGGGCAGCAGTGCAGAGGTGACTGTATTTTTTGCTTCTAACAAAGTCACACTTGACCTTTGACCTCACATCTCACTCTTGGTCCCGAGTGTGGGGTCATCTCACAGCAACCACCTGCCCTGCAATGTTTCTTCCACAACATATCAATTGCTCTGGCAAAGCAATTGCATACGTTTAAAAGATTTGCGGGCATATTGTTCCCATATGCGAGCTCTCCTGCAATGAGATATTCAGTTGTCACTCCTGGGGAACATGGTGCCCCTTTAACCTCCACCCCAAGGCTTGTAAGGCTGAGTCTGGTGCTGAAAAATTCCCCTCACGCTGCAGGTAGTGCCAAATGCTGTGTCTTACACAGACCTTTTCTGAAGCCTGCGACTTGCGTCTCCAGTCCAGGCTACCTTGCCTACCATGTTTTTGTGGTCACTGCTGATGTTCTTAAAATAAATACAGTTGAAGAATAGTATCTAGCCTTTGGCATTTTGGTGGATGAAGGAGAATGATCCCCACACTGCCTTACCAAAGTGAGAAATTCAGCATCAGAGGGAAAGAAATATTGCTGATCTGCTACAAATGTGACCACAACAATCTAGCTGTGTATTCACAGAGAGAAAGTTATTAGCGTTGGAAAGTGAAATGCTGTGTAGGGGAAAAGCTACTGGGGCCTTAACTGTTTTCGCCTCCTGCTTTGGTTGTCACAGATGTTAGTCACATCACATAATGCACTACTTGAAGGCACTCAGCTAGTACGGTGATGAGGGCAGTATAAGAACCTATATAGAATAGAAAAACTGTAAGCAATGGTGTCCTGTGAGGATGAATTCAGGGACGAGGATGCCTAAGGGCTATATAAGCTAGCAGGTGGTTTCAGTAGCCCAGGAAATGGAAATAAAGCTCCAAGCCTCAGTCCTTTAAAGTCTTTTTTGTCTTTGCCATTCTTTTTTTACTATCATTGAACAATCAGAAAAGCAGAAAGCAAATCAGTTTGAAAATTCTCTGAGGGCTTCCGACACAAGCCCAGAGGAGGAAGGGGACTCAATTTCCCCAGGTGTCTTCTGGCATTGCTTCTCCTCTGTTTATCTTCTGCCTTGAGCAGACCTGTGGGGACTTAGGACATATTAAGCTGCAATAGACTGTGCTGCCTCTGCCTTCCACAAATCAGTTGTCAAAGAAAAAAAATTATATTATCCTACTTATGTAATGATAGCCTGTTGAAAGACTAATTTTCTTCCTCCTCACTCTCCAGAAACACTTGTGCTCTCCTCTCCAGTGAATCTTCAGAGCCAAAGAGGTCCACATAGGTGCTTTATCTCAGCAGGGCAGAGGTGCCGCCATGGCGAAGCGCAGCAGCAGTGATTGCTCCGTGATCCGGGTCAGGTTCCAGGTGCCTAATGAGAGCAATGGGAGGCACTAAGTGCAGAGCTGGCCTCCAAATGTGGCTACTACACTTTGGACATTAAGCACATGCAGCTCCTCCTGAAATCAATGGGAGGCAAAGGCCTCTCAGCACTGGAAGTAGGAATGTGATTCATCTCTGAAATCTAACTTTACAGAGCAGTTACAGAGATTCTGCCTCTGAACTTGAATCACTATGTCTTGACTGCATTTAAGGCTGATGGAAAGGAATAAGCACAGCTAATTCTGGTCACCAGGTAATTCTAGGTGGCTGTAGGTAATTGGAGGCAATTAAGTTGATATGAAATGAATTCTGCTCTTGCTGTCTAAAATCAAGGACTTGCTTATGGGGAGCAACCACAGTAATGGGAAACTTTTGAAGCTAATTAATATATCCAGTGAAATATCTCATTAGAATGGCAGGGCCAAGGGTAGGATCATAGAGTTTTACTCCCATTACCTTACAGTCATCAGGCACACCTGCGATGTGAAGTTTAGACTGAAGATACCTAAAAAATGGCTATTTTTAAACAGACAGCTAGTAATTTTGCTGTATGATAGACATATTGTTGAAACTGTCTTTTTTGGAGCTGGAACCACTAGATTTTAAAAAATCTAATTGTTATAATTTTAAGCAAAATATGCAGAAGTTAGATACTGAATCTTATTCACACTATGTGAGATAAACAGGAATTATGGGCAAGATATAAAGGTAGATTATGTTCTCTAGCTGTAACTCACAGTATTGCAAGAATAGTAAAAGAATAGTATAGGTGGTAATCTGTAACAATTTCAACCATCTTTAGGTTGAAAAATACGTAGCAAGTGCTTAACTTACTTCTTATCGTGACTGTAGAAGAAGAATGTGATAACATTTGTGATAGTCCTGCACCGTGGAACTTGAGAGATATTTCAAGTTCATAAATATGTTAAATGCTTCCTTCTTTGCTATTGTACTAAGTAATAAGCACGAAAATACACCATGTTGGATCTTCAATGGCTGACATTCATTCTGCCAAGTCTACTGTTCTCTCAATAAATTATGTATGTACATTAAAATATCATTTGTTGAATCCCCACAAAATGTATCCACTCTGCAGTGCACGTGATACTGAAAAAAATGCAATTATATTTAAAACTATTTCTGTTTTACCTGAACACCTGTCTCAATGGCCTCATCCTCACTAAATGAAATTTGATTGCAATGGATTTGGGAGAACCTGGTCCCACAGACTTTGGTACTGTAGGTTAGTCGATTGTATTTACTGTTCTGGGCTGGCAGTTGCACCTTTTGGGGATGAATATTAATTCTCCTCTTAGCATAATCATTTTAGAATATTCCCTTTGTTCCATTGCCCAGATGTGTCTCGTGTCATCAGCAGATGAGCTGAACAGCAGTGGTTTGACATGCTCGGTGGCTGATTAGGCACACCGGTTGGAGGAGGCTGTGATGAAGGAATTCGTATGGATGCAGCGGAGCTGTTTCTTACTTGTGCCGTGGTGTTAAGCATTGGTAATGAAGGGCTGGTAAACAGGACGCTTTTGGGTGTGCCTGGGTCTGTAGGGCTGCACTCCCATTGTCAAGGCTGGAATATGCTTTGGGGAGAGCCCCAGATATGTGCAGGATATCACGCTGTCACGAAAAAGGAGCCTTTACTTGTGGAAGTATGCCCTTCAACCATTGAAAATACTTTTGCACTGGGGAGAAAAAGGTGGGAAATTTCTCCTAATTATGATTAGGATGAGTAAGACAGAATTTCTCTGACAGCAGTAGCACTGTACCTACTGTCTGACTATGTGAGAGGAGAAAAAAAACCTCCAGCTGGTGTTTTCTTGATCAGCTTCTTTCAACTGGAGAGAAGGAAAAAAGCTGTAGGTTCAGCAGATGGTTTAAAATGGCCAGTGGCATCCCACAGCCTGTGTCTCTGGTACCTGGAATTGAGTCCTCTGACCGCTGACACTGTTCTGCCTTAATAAGAGAAAAGCCATGAAAAAGAACAAAACTTGCTCATAAAGCTGTGTCTGAAATGGGCGATTAGGCATGAGACAGTTATGATCATTTGTCCTAGGCGCCACGTTGATCACTTTATAGTCTCAAATTGTCTTAATGTATTTATGTTTTCTGTATTCCCACCAAGAGGCTTTTCCTTTCATTCCTCCTGCTGTAACGAAACAACACACTGTAGCAACCGGGCAAAGAACCATTATTTTTAGTTGGTGGCCTATGTCTTCTGCAGCAACCTCCGACATAAGTGAGCCCAATTTTGTGACCATAATTACACATGGGCCCAACTGTTTGAACTTGCAATTGCACCCATTTAGAAGCTTTGCAATTGAGCAGTTAGTCTTCTAAATGGGGACAATTGCAAGCTACAAATAACTGCTCCAGCATTTAATTGCTGGTGTAGAATTATTCCTACAACATTGGAGGTCAGGTAGAAGTCCAGCTAAAAACAAAACAAAACAGAGCCTATTTGGGTAGCACAGAGGAGGCATGAACTTTCCTGGTCAATAAATCTGGCAGAGAACTACAAATGGTTGCAAAAATTGAAAGTCACGTGTGTGCGAGGAGAGAAAAAGAATGCCTGGGGCACTGTTGTGTAGCAGCAGTGCAGCAAGCTCAGGCTCTCACAACAGACAGGTAGGTGAACTGACTGGAAGCCATCCAAACACACTTATTGGTATTTCAGTCACTGGAATGATGCTGGAAAAGCAGTTCCAAAAAGGTTACATTCCAGACAAGAACATACTAGCAAAGTTTAAAGACCAATTAGATTTAGCTTATGTTCTACAAAGGAAACTTTTATGTCACAGTCAAATTTGATACATAAACAGTTCTTATACTTCAAAAGAGAAGTAGCACCACCCCTTTCAAAACCTTGCCTTAAGGTTTTCAGCATTTTTCTGAAGACAAATGAAGGATATTAATAGATCGATGCCTACTATTTTGCAGGTGTTATGAAAATTCTTGATTACAAACCCAAATAACATCTCTGAGCTGCATTTAAATTTATGTACGTATTTGGGCACAGGGTTATAATGGTTAACTTCCCTTTGACATTTTTATCCCATAACCAGCTCACCCGAAAGCATTTGTCAGGAAGAATGACTGATTTCAGGGACATCAGAATTTAAGCATGAGTTTAGTTTAAAGCATATTCTGCTGCAAATCAAGGGAAGAGCTCTTTCTTTTTAAATTATTTAATTTCAAAATAGAAAGCTTTCAATGCAAGCTGGGTAAAAGGAACAACAGAACCCCCTCAGATATCTGTTTGCATTTTTTGCTTTGATTGTATTCGCACTCGTTAATATTTACTTCCCCCGAATATTCTTTTAGGTGGATGAGTTTTCTGGCAGGGATGGTTGTGGAAACAGGGCATTTTAAACACTTTTGAATATATATAAGCAATAATTTTTAATTTGCAAATATGGTACTGCAACCTGGTTCAGAGAGCTTTGCAAATTTTCTCAAAAAGTAGGAACATACTCGATGGATTTTTTAAAAAATATTCAGTGATTGCCTGTCAGATGAAGGACAGAGCAGTGAGAGGTTGCTGTAATTATTCCCTAAATAGCTCCTAATAACAAATGAATTGCAGGGAACCTAGAGCTACTTCTGTGAACGATTCACATACGGAAAAAAAATCTGCTTTGTTATATAAATTACTTTATCAATTATGCTAAAACTGATATTGCAACAGCCAGAGAATCCTGCCTGATGCACTAAGTTTTTTTTCTTGCTTTTCAATGAAATATTTAAAATCTTTTTTTAGGCGAAGGCTAGTTAAAACCTGAGGCTAATGTCAATCCTGTACTGAGTGAGGAAAAGGTGCACCTTTGTATTAACACTGAGGACAAGAGAATTTGGATAATTTCAAAAAGGATTTTGGTCCACTGCTGTGAAGGATAGGAGGAATGGGAGAGAGAATTACTCTTTCACATAAACTGGAGTCTATCCATGAATT
The DNA here is from genome assembly GCA_013398055.1 of Ifrita kowaldi. NCBI lineage: Eukaryota > Metazoa > Chordata > Aves > Passeriformes > Cinclosomatidae > Ifrita > Ifrita kowaldi. Next base: position 1,774,148 of record VZRS01003142.1, on the reverse strand, counting down.
CTCCATCAGCTATTGGGTTTTCTACCTAAACAACTGCTGAGGTATTTATGTGTCTTTTGGCTTTATGCACATCGGTTTCCCCATCAAAATCAGTTCTTACAATTAAGCACGTGATTAAACATTTTGTCTGATCAGTCTAGAATATGTCCCTGGGAGGACAAAACCCCTCTGAGAACTAAATTCCACTGGGATGAGGTTATATCCTTCACATGTACTTTCTAGGCTTGGTTGTGTTTGTGATGATGACAGTACTAATTCTGATATAAAATAATATACACGTATTTACATGCATGAAAATCCACATATATATGTGCACATTACATGCATACATATGTATTTGATTTATATATATTATACATCTTTGATTTTCTATTTTGACCTCCATGGGCTGCAGAAAGCGGAGAGGCACCTCCAGTGAGCCTGACTGTCCCTCCTTGTTCCACAGTATGTGGGTCTAGGGCACCGCTGCGGCAATGAGGAGGTTCTTCTGACTGGAACATTGTCTGTTGGGTTTGTGAAATTGTTAATATTTACTTTTGACTGTCGTGCACTTCAGATTTGTCTGCCTGGGAATACCTAGGGGATACGTGTTTGCTTGCAACGCGTTGCGGTTTAATTAAGTTGATTTCAGTTGGGTTGTTTTGTGTGCTTTATGGCAAGCATGGAATAAGCAAGTGGTTTATTTTATTTATTTTTAAAGAAAGAACTAAAAGGAAATTGTACAGTGCAGAAGCGTTATAGACAAGTATCCTCTGGGGCAATTGTTTATTGACCCACTTTTTAGCAAAACACCATATACATTATCATGCTACATCACAAGTATGATTCTGCCCTGTCAAACTGAAGAGGATTTTTGCCAGCATCTTAAATGAGGGAAGCATTCGACCCTAAAACAGCATTCCTCACATCCTGATGAGTGTGAGATAGCTACCATTTGTACAGTGCATAGTACAATTTTGAGCTCTTACTCCTTTAATATATTTCTTTCATGAGGAGTTTTAAATATAGTTTCCTTTTCCTCTTTCTTTTTTTCAAGCTGTTGTGGAAGTTTGCCTAAATAATGTGCAGTCTGCTTTTCTTAGGTAAACATTTCCCAAATACTGTTCATTAATGGCTATAAAGCAAATCCCAGTGCAAGCTGATCTTTTATATTCCCCCTCCCTTATGTCCACATTTCTGAGAACACTGATGCTGGAACCAATACAAACCATCCCAGCTGTCTCCAAAATTAGTACTGAGAAAAATAAACTCTTCTTCAAAGTAATAATTTTATACTACTAAATAAATAAATATTGTCAACACTGGGTCAGAAATACAAGCAAAATTACATCAAATTCACTTCATAAGATGGATTGTATGAATGCATTTCAGTTCCTCTCTCATCATTCTCCTTTATATTTTTAGACAGTCTTTATGTGAATACAATGACTCCAATATCAAACATTTTAAATGATGCTTGAAATATCAGTCACTTGACTTTGATGTCACACACAATTAAATTCAACCCATCTTCTCTCAGTTAATAACAGCAATCTCACCAAGTCTAGTGCCTAATTAATACAAGCTATTTGTCACATAGAGGTGACACATGTATATCAGAAAGCTTGAAATATTGTTTTGTGCTGCAGTAGCGCTACCCAGCCCTGCAATATAGAAACTGTCTTATGTGTGATTGTCTTTAAAGATTTCAAAAGGCTTCAGAGTTTGGTGTGCTCAAGCTGGGACTCGACAGTGCATAGAAGGCACTACTGATGTGTTGGCTCCCTTTAGGCTGCTAAATAGTGAGGTATTTAGAAAGAAACGCTGCTAGAATTGGAAGGTTCATACCTGATCATTCATTTAGGTGATCGGCAGAATTACGGATACGCAGCGCCAGTGGTAATTTGCTTAACCTGCAGTTTTTAAGCTATGTGATAGAATACACAATCATACATTTTCTTATTGTTGCATAAGCATTTCTTTGTATTATTTATGCTCAGCACTTTTTAACAGTGTGTTTCAGCCAGAGTTGCTGTTGCCAAAATAATGAGCTTGTCTACCTCGTGTTAATTATCATTGTGTAATAAATAACTGAATAATAAGGTGGGCCTAATCCTGCCTTCTTAACTCAGGTAAGGGCTTCTGTCTGCCTCACTGAGTGTTTTGCCTATATTGAGGCATCAGACTTGGGACCAAAAATTGCCTACATCATTAGTAGCAGTAAATTAAGGATAATTTGTTGTTGAACTCTTTGTGAATAAAGCACAACAGAGAAACCTGCAAAGTAAGAGAAGGCAGGAATCCTTAGTTATCTCTGGATTAGTAACCATGGTAATACCTATGGATTTTCAGGGCATTATATTTTGTAGCAAGTGTGAAAGGTTTTTCCTGGATTTTTGATTATATGTGTTTTTGTTTCTTTTATATATTAGCAGTAGGGTGTTCGTAATGACAAAAAACACCTGTAGGACTTTGGGGCTTACTTCCACCCAGAACTGAGCATGGGAAGGTCTACCCCAGCAGCTCTTCTCTAGGCCATGAGAAGGAATACCTCCGCAAGTCAGGAGACAGCTGATGCAAAATTCAAACCAATGCAGTATCTGGAGTCCTCGCTCTGTTCACAGCCAGTGTTGCTGGTGGGCACAGTGATGTTCTAACTTCATGTGCACTTTTCTCTCTGAAATGCCAACTGAGTGGTGTTTCCTAAATATAAGCCACGAAATATTCTGGCAGAGATAGATACAGGTCCAGAGATGGACTGCAGATTTGTCTCCTCTCCAATCTACCCTTTGCTAACCCTCTGTTAAATACCCTCAAGAGTATGAAGCACAGGGAAACCTAATCTCGAGGTCTGGCCATTGCAGCACTGAGATAAACTCTCTACCTTTCTACGTGGTATTTTAGGGGACATAACTGTGCACATTCATGGTCAGTGAGGAACAGGAATGAGGGAGGCCTTTACAGCAGAAACCAATGGATTTTTCCTTTGCTACTTAAGGAAATGTGAAAGGTTAATTTCACATCTTGTCAGACAGATGCATGTTCACTTTTAAGCCCATCAAAATGTGAGTCTGTATCAAGGTGGAAATGAACAATAAGCCAGACCTATATGCAGAAGAGTGGAGGGTGCCCAAATCTCTGTAACATTTGAGGAGAAAGGTGCTGTTTGTGCTCATTGACAGTCTAACAAGTTATTCTGTAATAGATTTGTGGTAAGAGCTTTTTTTTTTCTCAGCTGTGGTATCTGCAAAGATATAAAAATCACAGTTACTGGAAGGATAAATTTAATTGAAAACAATTGCTATGAGAAGAATTTAAGGGTTGTTGTGGATAAATACCTGAATGTGAGCTCTGAAGGGATGTGCTGGTTAGAAAGATTAATGTGGTAGTAGATGGTGAAAGTAGTAGTAGTAGCAAGTTGCTCTCATTATGCCAGATACATCATAAAGAGCCATGAGGAGTTTACAACTGGTGCTGAAACTGAGCAGCAAGTAGGGCATAGAAGCACAGCATGTTCTGTGAGATGGAGTGGTTGGACACTGAAATCCGACAGTTTAAGATTAGAAATCAGGTGCTTCTGTTTGACAGTGAAATTATTTACCACTTAAACAGAGTATTCAGAGTTACAGCGAGTGCTTTACCACTTGGCATTTCTACATCAAGTCTGGAAGAATTTCCAAAGAGTAGGTTTTGGTACCCTTAGTGAAGCAGCGTTTGTGTAGTAATTGCTAAATGAAAATTTATTCCACTATTTTGGATGTCAGGTTAAAAGATGATAATGGGCCTTTCCAGCCTTAAAATCTTTGAAGGTTTAGTCGCTGAAAGGCAAAGGTCTCCTTTGTATCTCTTGTTTTTCTGGTACCGAATCTATAGACCATCTTCCTTCCCTAGACACACCTGTTAAAACATATTGTTCTTTTACTGCTGGTAACAGTCCAGTCTCTGAATTAGAAATCTCTCAAAGATGAAAAGAAAGGAGAAAACGTATTGAATAATTTAATGATATAGTATTACAAGTAGAAATGGTTTGGGGATATTGAAAATATTCTTGTATATGGTGTAGGATGTGGGAAAATTGCAAAGCACGTTAACTCTAGAAATGAAATGGCAGGCTGCACAGAGCAAAAATGGTATGTGATGTAGTGGCAATGTCACCAATATGTCATAGATCTCACAGTGCTACAGTTCTCACTTAAAAGCATAGAGGTAGTTACCTTGTGACTGTCTTCTTGTGAACTTTAGCAAGGGTTGCCTTTTTATTTATTCCTTTTGGGTTTTTTTTGTGTGTTGACTTTCACCAAATTATGCTTCAGTTACCTAATAGACAAAATGCATCCTCCCTGATGGTCTGTCAGCTACTTCCTGCTACAAAGCTTCCAGGGGCTGAAGTGCTGGAGGCGAGCCACCCTGGCATGTGTCCAGCCGCCTGGCTGGCCAGCTGGCTGCTGCTGCCCCTGCCGCTGCCGCTCCTCTCTGCGTGCAGGAGTGCAGTCCTTGCACAAAGGCTCCAAAGAGTCTTGGAGTGACCATTTGGATTGCCAAAACAGTGCAATAAGGCACTAACTGGGGGAAAAAGCAAGCGTTGGTTCATACCATATGCATTTATGGAGCGCTGCGTGTTGTTGTCTGTCCCAGCATCTGGGTGACTTGGGAGCGATTAATGAAGCTGTGTTTTATTTGTACAAGGTGCTAAGTGTGCCCAGTGCTGTGCAGATGATCATGCTGCATGTTGTTCTTTTGCCATACTGTTTTAGAGCTACCCCAACTTTTTTCCCTGTAAAGCCAAAACAAAAGAGAGGATGTGTTTTCTTGTATCTTCAGACATGGCAGCTGTGAGGATCTAGCCTGGCACACTTTCTAGAGTGGTGGAAGGAGCAAGCACAGATCAGGCCTCTATTTCTCACTGTGGATTCATGACTGGGTGAGGGAAGCTGAGAGGGTCAGCTCCCCCCTGCTCTCCCCAGCCTCTGCTGCAGCCTGGCACCCTGCTGGGGGCTGTGGGCATGTGCCCAAATGCTGCAGTGCAGGTGTCCAGTTTTGCCAGGCTCCTCTTGTCCTTCTAAATTGGCACACAATTTTCCGGCATCAGTCAGGGAAAAAAATCCCTGTGAGTGGGTCAGAATCCAGCTACCTGAGGCTTTGCTGTTTGTTCTCTGTGCAGTCACTGTGTGTCATTTCTGTGCCTCGGGATGACAGAGCACTGCGCTGTTGCTGTTGGGGTGAGTTTGATTTCAACTGGGAGTGTTGATGAGGTGTTTCATGTGGTGCTCAGGACTGCAGCTCTTCAAGGGGATGTGGTGTGACCTGCTTACAATGTACTGGCCTGCGTTTATAAAGCATGTGAGAACTTCTACCCAAATCTCCCCAAAGAGGTCTTGTTTTGATCTCTTCAAAAGTATAAGTGTGCTTTATTAAATAGAGTGTTAATAAGCCATGCATCCCCAGAGCAAACACAGTGGGACTGAGAAAAGTGTGTGGGGCTGCCTCCTTCCACAGTCTGGCCTTCTAAATTGATCCCTGGCATTTATCTGCTCAGACCTCTGTGCAGCAGATTTGGGTAGCACTCAGGCTAATGACATATACCTAAAAATCACTAGACTCAGAGCTAGCAGGGGTAATGAAATACCTTGAAAATAGGCTGGAGATGCAAACTGGCTGTGAGCAAGACCAATGAGTCCTGCAGAGGTGATTCCAAAGGCTCGGTATTTACGAATTATTACTACAAATGTAACACAGCTATCCCCTTCACTCCCCAAAGTGAATGTGGTGAACTCAGGTGCTCTTGTAGGCTATCAAACATGGTTTGATTCTGCTATGTCTGCTATGTCTGCTATTCTGATATGTCTGCTATGGGGGCAGAAGGGAGAGCCTTTGGGTTCAGGAGCCCATCCCACTTACAAAACGTTATCTCACTGTTTGGAAACCATTGACATCCCTGTGCTCTGTAAGAGAGGACCATCCCCCAGGCAGCTCTTGCAGAAATTTCAAAGATGTTCCTGGCTGGCTCATGAGGGATCTTCCATAGCTTTGTTCCCCACCCCAGTGCTGTGTCGATGTCCTCTGGCTGGTGTTGGTGCTGGTGCCAGAGGTCCTCCTGTACCTTGGCTGACACATAACTGCATGTGGAGAGCCCTGAGCTCTGGAGGGATGATGCTGGCTATTGGCCACATGCAAACATGCTCAGCCTGGGATTTGCTGCTCCACAAACTTAAAGTAAGCATCAATTTAATTTCTATGCCTTTATGAGCAATTTTAAAGGTGAAGGATGTTTTCTTTCCAATGTTTCCATATATTAGATTAGGCAAGTTGTCAAAATTAAGCACTCCACAGTGGGTAGATGTTTTGTTTGTAGCAAAATGGGTTTCCATAAAGTGATGAATTCAGGAAATGAAGTATTGAGGATCATCACATTGTATTTCCAGAACAATGGGAGATCCATAAAATGATCTGCTCATAAATAATTTGTGATATCTGCTATGTACAACACTACTAAGTCTTATTTTCTGTAAAAAGTACTACTTTCTTTTAGAGAAAAAAGTGATGACCAGGACTGTCAAAATATTAAATTACAGAAGACCTTATAATTTTATTTCTTGACATTTCTTTATCACAGTTTTATCATGTTTATGTAAAATACCAAGGTATTATTTGTTTTTAAATTATATATCTTAGTAACATTTTTGTATTATTTGACTGGTTTACATTATGATGAATGCAGAATGGTTGCACAAATTTTAAAATGTGTAATATTTCATGTAAATATTTTGCAGGAAAAATATCAGTCTGATGTATGTTATTTTTGAGGTGTGCTGTTGACACCACAGGAAAGAAATGTAAAAATATAACTAAATAATTCAGTGATTTTATATTTTTTATACTACAATACTGGAAATAATTTTGTTAAAAAAACAATGAAATTCTTTTTGAATTCCTAAGATAAATGGGGGATCTTTGAAATAACATTACAGAGTTTCATTGATACATTTTTCCATCCAAACTATATTTTCTTGAAATAAATCCTTTTTAAAGGGTACTGACTTGAATGAAAATATTTTGGTGAAAAGAATTTGCAGTGAGCACAGATAAATGTTGCAAAAATGGTAGAGGAAGTATAATCCCAGCATATCTTACTGTTTAGAGGAATTGTTTAATGTTGCATTTGTGGCAATCAGTAGACTAAAATGACCTTTTCAGGTGGATACATCATCTTCTGATGATGAACCATTTTGGAGTTATGTTGATGTCTCTGTTAGAGAAGAAAAACAAATTAAAAAAATCTCTCACTCTGTGCTCTTTAGTTATTCTTACTGTTGAATTAGTAATATCAATCAAGTGAAAATAACCCACTTCTAGAAACGTCCTGTTCCTGCTGAATTCAGAGGGTGCAGAATAAATGCTTTTTAGGGGGTCTTAAAGTATAATGAACTGAGGGCATAAAGGATGGTTTTCTCTCCTGTCGAAGTTGAGGGGAGATAGGGAAACCTGGCCAGAACTGGAGTTTCCTCCAAGTGGAGTCAGTGTGTCTCCAGCAGTGTGGCTGTGTGTGAGCCTACCCACAGCTCATTAAAGGATCAGGGCCTGGCTTAGAAACCTAAATCCTTATCTTAGCAATGTTATGTGCAGTATTTTAAATCAGGAGAACTTTGTTTCTTGGCTGATAAAACAAAGCTTGGATCCAGCTACCTAGGGTTTGATTCTGCATTTCTTGCACATCAAGGAATTTGGCGTTACAGGGAATTTTAAGCTTTGAAAGAAATCCTGGATTAAGCTCCTGAATGATTAAAATTTAAGTGCTGTCAGATTTCTACATATAAAGTAAAACTAAAATAAAAATTAACATTTAAAAAAAATAATACCCACAGTCTCCATGACCTGAGGCAGGCTTGGAGCATTGTAATGGAAATTTCAGTCCCATGTGCCACAGTAACTGCAGCGCAGCAACTTTTTAAAATAGCCATAATGACACTGTTGCTGATGGTGAAGGGAAAATATCACAAACCCTTTATTTCCCTAACATGTATAGTAAAACTCAAGAATGTGTAGCCAAGTCATATTTGGTTAATTTTATGAGTGTTTGAAGATTGCTGATGGCTACTTGAAAAGAGAGAAAAAAGTGCTTTCTTTGGCATCTGACACTTTCTTATGGCAGACACAAATTTTGGCCAAACAGAAGAAATGACAACCCTTGCAGAATGGAATTGACACTCCAGTTTCCAGAAGATTTTATTCATACAGTAAAATGTCTGTTTCTGTATCTTTAATTTTTAATTCTGGGTAGCATGTTAGTGTTTTAAATGTAAGAGAAAAATGTCACCATTACCCAATCATTTGGTCTCATTCTCTACATAGTAAGAACTGGTTTTGTGCAATTATTTTTCTCCCCTCAAAAAAGCAATATAATTTACTGGACGAGTGTTTTTTTTTTTAAACTTAATACATGAGAAAGTTTAAAGGTCAAAGAGGGAGTGCTTTTTTGAGAGGTTGAGATAACTTTGGGCAATGATCCTTAGTGTAGATACACTTAAGATAAAATACATTTTAACATCAATTTTAATTTGTAACATACTTAATAGCTTACATTTAAACTATCTAAATAAAAGCAAACATTTTAATTTGATGTCAGTTGCAATTTTATGTCAAAATCACACATAAAAAAAGCAGCAAACTTTCAAAAGAGCATAAAACATATAAAGTGGTGACATATGCGTGATACCTTTTTATTCAGTCTTTTTAGTTTGGTGGTTTAAAAATTACCTACATCAGTGCATTAAGTCAATCCAAACTCGAACTCTGAGAAAACACTAAAATTGTGTCAGATTCACAGTAGAATAATAATAAAAAACTTGCAGTATTTATGATGTTGAGAAGTCCTTATTGTAGGTTACAGAACAAACAAAGTCTTAAGTTACCTCTTCTGATTTTGATGGTAACAAAAGCAACCATTTCAGAAATATAGTGGTGTTAGAGCAATCAAAGAGACTGCTTTCTTACCATAATGTTAGCATCATCTCAGCATGTGGCACCGGAAAGGTTCTCTTTCTGCAGCATACCACTAATCCTGCATTGTCTTTATTATCTTTATTTTCTGATGCTTGCCCATGCTGATCATTCACAAACTGAAGAGATAGAAAAACTGAGGTCTTAAATATTGATAAATTATATTAATATTAGGATGCCTTATAAAGTCTTTAGTATCCTATGAATTCCAGGTTGCAGTCAACCCGCTATATATATATATGTATATATATATAAAATAATATGAAATATTTTACACTCGTATCACATAGGAAGAGGGAATGATTTATAGCCCTGCAGTAATAAGAAAATGTCATCTCTGGAATACATGTTTATGGATATCTTTTTATAAAAGCTGATTTTACACGTGCACATTCCCCCTTTTGGATGTAAGAAAAATATGTGCCTGAAATATGTGTGTCTGTATTTCTTGGAGCCTATAAAAATGAATTGCAGATATAAACTGGAATGGTTGATTGGCACAAGCTCTTACTTGGGATTTGTGATTTAAATTAATTTTGGACAAGTGAGGACATAAACTCTGACCACAGCACATCTTTGTTACTGCAAAGCTCCTGAACATTGAGTATTTTTGTTGTTTGCAATAGCTCACCCTATAGGCTTAGCTGTGAAAAATGTCTGTTATGAAATGCAGGATATAACCTGTAAGTAATAGCAACTAAATCATTGGTAGTGAGTGGCTTCACAAAAATTGAATATGAAAAACACTGTGAGTCCAATTACATCATCTTTACATTGAGTGCTTTCTCATATGAGTATTTCTGTTGAAGTCATTTCACATACCTCCCAAAATGACTCTTTCAAAATAATTACAAAATCATTTTCAACAGTGAATAAATGTGTAAAGGCTCACCAGTGATTTTAAGGTTGGAAAAAGGGGCCCTTTGTGTTAGATAATTTCATTGCTCTATGTTCACAAGTGATTAACTCCCCAATGAGATCTGATTGCTTTTTGTATTCAGACCGAAAAAAGACATGTAAAATGAACAGAATGTTGTATTTTGAGCACTGACTATGGGGCAAGTTTAACATATGCTTTTTGGGACATCACAGTGATTTGTTACTAGCCATATTTGCTGCATATGTGCAACATGGTAGCCTGCCAAAATGCACACAATAGTTACATGATGGGTCACTGAAAAAATAGATTTCAAACAGAGTATCTAAATACTTAATTCATATACAGATATGGGATCTCTTCTAAGACACTGTGGTCTATTAAGGAAATAATAATATACACTTTATTAGAAACACATGCTGCCTAGAAACCCAGTTCCTTCTTCCCTTCATGTAAAGGGAAGACTTGGACCTTAAGATGCTGGGCTAGAACCCAGTGCAAGGTAGAAAGAGCCTTAAAGCTGTCTTCTCAGGTGGAAAGAAGATGTAGGCTTATCCAACAATGCGATGAGTGGACATGAATATAGTGACCATCTTCTTGCCCTTTCCCAGTGTCTCTTATTTTTTGCCATTCAGGATGTAAACAGATGGAAACGTTTCAAATCATGTCGGGCCTGCCCTCCATGTGTGACCCCATTCACATCCCATCACTGCGCTTGTGAGTGGGACAAGACTGTTCTGTTGCTTCAGGACCTTGCATGGAAACAGGGCAGGATTGCTATCTGACTGTGGGTGTTCTGGAGCTGTGTGGTCACAGCTGAAGGAAGTTACCAGCGAATCCGCTGTAATAATAATATGGAAAGTTACTCAGGGAGACGTTGTGCCAAGGTCATTGGTAAATAAGTATTTCCCAAGTCAGCCACTCAATTAACATGGCATCAGAGGGTACCGCAGGTACCACATTAGCTGTCAAGTCACTCCTTCCTGGCTGGACACCTCAAATGAAGCAATGACCCCATCCTCCCCTCAGCAGGGCCAAGTGCGGCTCTTTTCAAGGGAGATGGTTAGAGCATGGCACTACTGATTCCCATGGAAATCATAGTTTTTGTGGGACTGTGGGATTGCTTGTGAACAGCTTTGGAAATACACAGGGATGCACTGGGCTGTCGTGGAAACTTACTGGTCTTTGGCACCTGGCATGGTGGGAAGTGCAGCTGAAGGGTCAAACGCAAATGTGTGCCTGGACAGCTCAGCCTGGTGTCAGTGGCGCTCAATGGATAGAGGGATTCATGTGTTCCTTTGGCTGTGTCCCAGCTACAAGGTTGCCCTAACTTTTTCAGGGTTGGGCAGTGACCATTATCAGCAGAGCAAATGTTGACTCTGGGCTACAATATCTTAGCTCTGCCACAGTTCATTTTTTAAATCAAGGTGTGGGGGTAGCTGGCTGCTGCCACGTGTTCCTGCTGCGTGTTTGCTGGCACGTGCTGTTAAACTCTCATACCCAAGCCTGGTCTGAATGGAGAAGTCTCCAAATGGCTTTGCTTGGGTACCACACTGACCACTGGCTTTATGCCAGGGCTGGACCTGTTACTCCTCTCTGCATTTCTGCTGCAGGTTCTCCCCATCCAGGGCTATGACTTCAACCCTTCTGCTCCCTTTTGTCTCCTTCAGGAGCACCGGTTCCACATCTCCAGTAATGACCGTGCAGCATCTCTGGCATCATGGTTCCCTGAACTCCCACACAGTCCATGCTAAAACCTGGGCTGGGAGATGAAATACTCTGTGTTCTCTCCATGTAGAGCAACTGCTGCTGGAGGTACTGGATGCGACATGAAACAGGCACAATGAATCCCACTATTATAGCCTGACATGATATCTGTGTATGTGGTGGGTTTAAGAGCTGGACTTCTTTCTGGATTGAAATTTCTAAATTTTACATTTTTAACGACTATTTATAAAGGTAGTCCAACAGAACTGGAGTTTTTTTTGTTTTGTTTGAGTTTTTTGTTTGTTTGTTTTTTGAGAAAAAAAAGAAAAATAGTTATCTGAATTTATGGAACAGAACATAATGTTCCTGACCATTAATTCTTACCTGAATATGTGAAAAATGAAAACAATTATGGTAAGGTTGCATAACCCCTTTGAATGTCAGGTATTTGTGATTGTTCTACAGGCTATTAGTAAAAAGCAGCAAAAAATATCTGCATTTAATATAATGAATTATAAATACAAAGTCCAGTTTGGAGTTAAAAAAACCTATTTAAAATGTGATTAGATGTGAAAAAGAAAGGCTATTTTGTTTGTCACAATAACTGTGTCTTTGATATATATGTTAATAGCAAGACTGTTGACACTGGAGAGATTGAAATTAATACTTGTCTGTTAGTCCAAGGGCAGAAGTTGTTGCCTCAAACCATAATAATTGATTCACTAGTGCATTTGTCTAATGGCCCTGCATTATTCTGTAGTGTGCCAGAATGGATGGAGCACTCACAGCCTACCTGTGTTTTGGTGTACATTGTAATCCTGATTGTATTAACAGCAATGTAAAATAGGAACAACCACGAAAGTCAGTTGGTGGCATTTGAATAAAATGGGTGAAGATCAGAATCAGCTCTGTGGGGCTCCATGGGATTTAGAAGAGAGACTGTTAGCTGTGAGAGAAGCTTTTCCTCACCCCTGAAATACCTCTTTGAATATTTTTAATATATCTCATTTCAGAAATACTGATTTTGGGAGGGTAGAAGAAGAGTTAGCAGGGTGAATCTTCAGGAAATTCCAAGTGATTTGGTAGGGAAGATTTCATTAGGACTACTCAGTCTTTAATATTTAGGGATATTAAAGATAATTGTATTTAAGATGGATATTTTTATTTGCTGCACTAGCCTATTGAGTTCATTGATAACTAGACACTACTAGTGGACATAAAAATAAATGTTTTGGCTAGTGAGGAGAGTAAGTCTAAGTTTGAATGGACTTTATAGATAATAATTAACTACATCAGAGTTTCAAATACATGTGTAGTTCACTTTGGAGGGAAAGAAATGCTTTTAGAGTAATATGGCTATTTCAATGTTGACAATGACTTTTACTATTTAGGAGATAAACAGTAAATTTAATTTGCATAATTAAGTTAATCTTTTTAGATTTTAATGTAGTGTATCACGAGTTCCCAGGCTTGTAAATGAGGTTTTACTAGTGAAACTCTTATTACTAGGACATATACCATTTCCCCCTAGCATCAGCACAGAGGGCAGATCTCATGGGTTCCTTTGTCTCAGGTCACCAGAATTTTACTGTTTTTTCTTCTCTCGAGGGTTGCTTTAAAAATTGTAATAGAAAATACAACTTCCGTGTAACGGTTGAAAGTCTTTCGCTTTGCAGGAAAAAAAATTGTACTTCTAGGGGCCTTCTGCCATAAGGACTCTCTTGTAAAGATGCCTGCCTTTAAAATGCAACTTTTTTGTTGGATGAACAGCCTAATGTTCCATGCATTGTACTAGTAGTAGCATTTTATGCAACATTGAAAGACTCAATTAATTTGCATAATTCCATGAGTATTACCATGACTTTAAGGTAGGTTAGCTTGCTCAGGAGTCTTGCCTGCCCAATATATATGCTTGCCATTTTGACAAATTAATCATTTCTGAAAACAATTAATTATACTTATGACAAACTGAACCTTATACCCATGGGTCTTAAATTTTTATAGCAGAAATCTAATATTAATGTGTGTAAGATCAGTGATTTAGTGAGTACCTTAACAGTCAACAATGCCTAAGGCTGAACAAAATTAATATTTTGTTTCCCATCTGGAGACTTCAGTAAAATTAATGAGGAAGGGTGCCTTTTGTAATACATAATAGAAATAAATTTACAATATTTAACCCGGGGATTCTACTGACATCAGCATTTAGATATTTGATCTGTTTCCCAGTCTGGTGGAGGAGCCATGCAAATATCAAAACAGGTAATCCTGGCTGTATAGGAGACTTATATTTGTGCTTTTACTGGCAAAGGTAGACAGCCAGATTAATTTTCTTGTATGATGAAGTTCCTAATCTTAATCTTAGAACAAAACATTTGTTTCTGCTAAGGTACTATTTGGATACAAAACATATTCAACCTTTCTAAAAGTAAGAAAAAAGGGCAATATCTACAACTTAAGTCCTGGATACAAAATAAAACCTGGTGGTAAAAAATGAACAATAAGTAATCAACATGCAGAATTATATATATATATATGTGTGTATTTTTTAATATACATATATACATATACATATGTAAAAAGTGGCTGTGATCACTAAGACAAAATTCTTGTCTATAAAATGCCCTGGAAAATGACTTACTAGTCTGCAAAAGAAACGATCAAATTTGAAGCGTAAACTGTGACTATTTAGAAGCATCTGAATGCAGCAGTAGTGCTTCAATAGTTGCAATA